>JAKUCM010002103.1:0-85237 GCA_023374145.1 Lepidium sativum
ATCTCATAAGACTTTTTATCACAAAATTGTGGTTGTATATTAGATCTTAAGACAAATTCTAATAGAACAAACGAAATAATAATCTCCCTATTTTCAACTCTCATTCTTTTCAATGGTGAAAAATCCTGGGGGTCTTTGGTTGTCAAAGTTCTCCTTAGGACAAATTTGAAAACAATGAACATTATAAAAAATTTCTCCATTTCTCTGCATGTATGTCCCTTATTGCATTGCCTATTGGGTTTATATGATGCACACAAGAGAGAACCGATATATATTCTTCAAAGAAAAATCAATATTAGAAAGAAAAAGTTACCGCATCACTTTGGTCCGGAAGGAGTGGAGGACCACCCTCTGGGGGCATTAAGACCAGCTCCACAAGCTCAATCACATGCGTATCGGTAGTCGCCCAATCGGTAGATTGCAAGCTGCTTTTACTAATGCTGTCTTTAACAAGACCCAGAAGGATAGCTGTCTGGTAAAATTAACAAAACAATATTAGTTGAAATGAGATTACTACAGTTGCGATTCCACCAAGAAATTGAAAAAAGCAGCTAGACTTGTACTTTAACAAGTAGTAGCACAGTCAGACTACTCAAGACAGTAAAGCAGTTTATGAATGGTTCGCATGCAAAGATTATCTTCATAATTATTTCTGTGAAGGGTATATGAATATACTAACCATTGAGGGAGACTGGGAATTTGTGACAAGGGCTCTTAAAACGTCAAAACCTCTGAGGAGCTGGGATATCAGAAAGAATCTAGTCAAACAGCACAAAAATAGATGGTAAGACGAGATCTATTATTATCTCTGTTTAATTGTAACCAAGCCAAACAAGATAACAAAACTTAATGTCGAATGAACAAAGATATGTTTTCGATGATGTAAATGGAAAGAAAGTAAAATAGGGCAAATGGACTGGCTAACATCTCTTCTATGTCATCTAAGATAATCAGCACAAACCAAACCATCTAATTTTGTTTGATATACGTTTCTGTTAAAAAACTTCAATATGAGTTTAGATATAAAGAAATTCATATGAAAATAAAACGAAACAAAAGCAATCTAACAGTTCTGCATCTGTCAAATAAGTTTTCCGCAAATTGATCATTTTAAAGTTTATTTACCCTCTTCAGTGCCTCAAATGTCTTCTTCCTCAGATCTGTGTCCTCTGCATACATAATCACTAATGTAACAGCCTGGAAGAAAGAGATGAGATACTTAGAACACTGACGAACCTAAAGGGTGTAAATATTAAGGAGAAAAATATTTGCCTGTAAGGCAGCATAGATGCTAGGTGTGTACTGTGAACAGTCTATTGGTTATCACTGCATTGAGATGAAGTTACTCCTTTTGTTATGTCAAGCAAGAACTCGATAGTGTGTCTTCTGAATTCCCAGAGCAGATCGCCAGAGGAGAGTATATATTTCAACATCCCATAAGCTTGCCACCTTTTCACTGGATTGTTTTGAAGCTCATCTAGATCAATTCCTAAAGTAGTAGCCTCTGCAACCTCATGGGAGATCTTCGCCCAGATCACTAAAAGCGAGGGCACCCAAGTTGATGTCAGGGAAAGAGCTGATGAACTCATCGTCATCTGTTCATATTACAACCATAAGACAAACTAACTTGTGACACGAGAGAGGATGTGGGTAAAGGATTGATGGAGTTGAGTAATCAGGAAGAAGTGATTTTTGATTATTGAGATTAACCTCCAGCAACCGTGTTCATTAATTTTTTCAGTGTCATTCCCCGTGATTAAACCAAGATGTGTTAAGCCACAGTATGTCAAGAAAGGTTCTAACTTCATCACGATAGGAACACAAGAGGCCACTTTGTCATTGATACTAATTGAAATGATAGCCTGCAAAGTCAGACCAATCATCAAAGAACAAAGTAAGCAAATTTCCACGATACTTAGAAATGAAGCTAGAATAAAGTACACACCGTTATTTGTATTACATATAGACCAAGCAAACGACGGACTTTTGTGCCTTCTTCGTTCTTCTGTTAAACAAAAAAAGAGATCAAAATAGGCAAGTGGAATTTTTAAATTAGAGAATGAGAAGTTTGGGTAGTGATTTAGAGAATCTTAATTGCCAATTTATCACTTTTACAGACCAGTTTTGAAGAAACATCTCGAATTGAAACAGCAATGCCTAAAGCTTTATCAAATAAACCTTCAACTTGGACATCCTTTTCCAATGACATGTCCTTCAAAACGTTCAGGACAATGGAAACTGCAACTTTTAGTTGTTCGTAGTGTCGCCTCTGAACCAAATTGAATACTGAAACCAGAGAATTCCAATAAATTTACTTCACTTCAGTTCAAGAAGACTAAACTCATATCTTCATTTAATAAAGTAGTAAAAAATCTATTTTATAGGAACATCATACTTTTGTACAATCAAGGCTATGAGGTATTCAATGCGTTATAATTATGCAATAAGAAAGAACAATACTATAGTTCCAGGCGCCATTATGACAAAAGTCTATATACATAAACGAAATATCTTCAGTTCATACCTTTAGAGAGCCCATGTAAGATAGGTGTAGAACAACTGGAGGGTGAATGAGAGCATCGTGCAGCATCGAGTGCCTGGTCATCCAGAGACATACGGCAATCAAATTGAGATAATATGTTGGCCATAACAAGAACTTGTAATCTTCTAATCACAATTACCAAGTATGAAAAAACAACTAGAAGTTCTAATTTACTGCATTAACTAGCCTGATTCGAATCTAAATCCAGCTTTATTACCTCACAAAGAATTGAAAGCATGTCCCGTGGGTTGCATACTTCCACAAATCGATTAACGATTTCTTCAACTAACTCTAAACATCTGCTTGATAGGTTTGAAAACTTGGAAATTACTTTTGGCAACTGAAATGATAGAGCATCTATAACATCCTGCAACACAATGAATATGGGAAAAATTCATAAGATTGATTAAAACTTCTAAACAAAATTATTTGGCAGTCAAAAGTGATTAAAGAACTTACGTACCTGATCCACTTGGGGAGATGATAAAAATTTCAAAATTTCAGCAAGAACTTGAATAACATTACTGTCAAGTTCATTGCCGGCATTTGAAGCTGCGTTATCGGTCAAAGAATCCAGACAGTCGACAAGTTCTGTCACCAAGCTCTCTAAGTCTTGAAATCCTCCAACTTCAAGTGGCTGAAAATCACAGAATCAATCGACGACACTTCAAAATCAAAGCGAATAAGAAAGAAGAATGATCAAGTTCACAAGAAAATACTATAGCCGCAAATGAATTCAAAGAAAATACCAATGGTTTTCACTTGATTGATGCTCATAATTTTGCTTATAAAATTCAAAAGAAAATATTTCCGAATCCCACACCTCTCATTTCAGTGAAAAGGATACTTCTCAAGACGAGAAGACCTTACCCATCCATTCAACAGAAATAGGTGGGAAGGTAACAAAATTGGGTTAAGCCAATACAAAAACCAATTACTTGATACCAAGCACCTGATTAGCGGGCAATTTTCACTCGAAATCCCAAAATCACGAAGCATTTAAGCATTCATCAATCCCCCATCCCCCTCCTCCCCAATACACAACCCTGAAGCGAGAGAGAAGAACTTGAGAAGCTTACACTGCAGAACAAAGCTAAAAGTTCTCGTACACGTTGTGAAGCCGAAGAAGAAGCAGTAGCAGTCGACATCTCCTCAAATTCAGAGCTCACAACAGTAGAGGATGCCATAACTTGATCGAAGCTACGTTGGCTTTCGTGGAGATAAAAGGGAAGAACTTTCGAAAAACTATTGCTCTCGCCTCTTTGTTTCGTTTACAGTAACTATTAATAATCGCCAATATTACCAGCTTGTTTGGTTAGATGAATAGCATATCCCCACAATCCCACATAACCGCAATCTAAACGAATCTAATTCTACTTAACGACTAAGTTAACACTTGTATCCAAACATACCACGTTTTCTCTCACGCTTTCTCGTCTTCGTCTCCCCCAGATCCGGTGCAGTCACCCTCACTGAAAGATCCTTACTGGCACCACCTCTCCTCTGATCTCGCCATGGAACCTGACGTCAGCATAGAGACTTTATCGATCATTCGAATTGCCGTCCTACCGATCGGAACTATCCCGCCGACGCTTCTCCGGGACTATCACTCGATGCTGCTCCGTCATGACGCGATCGCGCTTTCCGCTATCAGCTCTTTCTACACTGAGCACCAGAAATCTCCGTTCACGAATCAGCCGTGGGAGTCGGGCTCACTCCGGTTCAAATTTGTGCTTGGTGGTTCTCCTCCGAGTCCCTGGGAGGATTTCCAGTCTAATCGGAAGGTTCTCGCCGTGATCGGCCTTTGCCACTGTCCTTCGTCCCCCGATCTCGTTTCCGTCACTGAAAATTTTAATGTCGCTTGTAAGAGCTATTCCTCGGCTCTTGTCCGGCGCTGCTTCGCGTTCTGCCCAGGAGATTCGCAAGTGAGTATATCATTTTGCACTTCATTTTTGAATTCGATGCTTCTATTCTGCTAGGGCATTCTTAGCTCAGATGCCGATGGATCTAGCTAGCTTATTTTCTGATATGTCTTCGTTATTAAGTGATACACGATAGTTGATAGTGATGTCCCTTTTGGTATTAGTGATTTATTACTGGATTTTGTATGCGTTCGATTGACGATTATATGATAAATGTACTATCTTTTGCAGCTTGAAGATGGAGACAAGAAGGGTGAAGCTTTAATTTTGTTTCCTCCATCTGACAAGCAAACTCAGGAGTTCCATTTACAAACAATGATGCAAGACATTGCAGCTTCGCTACTAATGGAATTTGAGAAGTGGGTTCTGAAGGCAGAATCTTCAGGCACAATTTTAAAGACGCCTTTGGATTCCCAAACTAGTCTCAACTCAGAGGAGGTTTATGTCTAGGTGTCCTATATTTGGTCTACATTTCATTTCTTCCGATGGAAGCTTATAACCTATCACCATAGTCTTCTGGGCTCATTAGTTTGGTCTAATGCAGGTTATCAAAGCCAAAAAGCGTAGGCTGGGACGTGCACAAAAAACTATTGGAGACTATTCCTTGTTGGCTGGCTCACCTGTTGATGCCAATGCTCACTATTCTACAGCTCTAGAACTGGCTAGATTGACCGGAGATTACTTCTGGTATGCGGGTGCCTTGGAAGGCAGTGTTTGTGCCTTACTGGTAAAGCTTTATGCTAATAAATCTCTGTGCATAGTTCTTAATAAATTTCATGGCATTATAGCCCAGAAAACAGGATAATAAATGTGATTTTTATCTGAAATGCTTTGAATATGAAATTGTTTTCATATATATTTCCTTCTTTAAGTTTACAAGTATCTTAGTGTTCTGTTTTCTTCACATCAGGTAGATCGGATGGGTCAGCGGGATGTGGCTTTAGAAGAGGAAGTTAGATATCGGTACACTAATGTCATTTTACACTACAGAAAGTCATTTATTCAAGAAATTTCTCAGAGGTAAATTTAGCACGTTGTCTGTTTGAGGCTCCCCTTCAGTAATCTTATTATTGCAAAATAACTGATTCTTTTGTCTTACAGAGTTTCGCCCCTAAGCTTTGAACTCGAAGCTACCCTAAAACTGGCCAGATTTCTTTGCAGGTATCGTTGTATGCTCTCTATTTCTCTAAATTATCTTGGTGTAGTTCCTTTTTTCCTTAAGTATTCTGCTTAAGATTGAAGTTGGTATGTGATTTCTTTTAAGTAGGAAGCCGTTTTGCTTATATAATTAGAAAATGAACTCATGGGATCTCGTGTATGTGGCTTTGATTCTCTAAAACTATCTGCAAAATTCAACTTACAATTACCAATTTATTTAGATTACTATTAAGTGACTGGGTATTTAATGGCTGTATGGTTTTAAAAGGGGGAAGAGGATTGATGATCTCTTCATGTTTTGTGATTGATGATCATGTCAGCTAGGATTAGATAGGTTATTACGTGTCAAAAAAGCTAACTTACATGAGTTCTTCGTAAGTACAATGATGGATCTCTGGTTTTCGGTGGCTTGCATGTTTTTGTCCTTCTGGTTGAATCCACATTTTACTCTTGGTTTTATTTGATCTTAACTTTCTTAAAATGGTGTTTTTATGGGGTGTTCAGGAGAGAACTAGCTAAGGAAGTAGTAGAGCTTTTAACTAATGCTACCGATGGTGCAAAGTCTTTGATTGATGCCAGTGATAGGCTCATATTATTTGTTGAAGTAGCACGTTTATTTGGAGCACTTGGTTATCAAAGGAAAGCAGCCTTCTTCTGTAGGCAGGTTGCCCAATTGTATCTGCAGCAAGACAATCGATTGGCTGCTATCAGTGCCATGCAAGTTCTCTCTATGACAACTGATGCGTATAGAATTCAAAGTAAAGCATCCATGTCAAAAGTTTCTGTTAACAATGTGAGTTTAAAAGCATAAGATTATTGTGGTTGATTGAGCATTCTTCATATAGTTGGTTTGCTGTAGGACTTTAGGTATCATCACCATTGATTATCTTGGTGTTTCTTGCTTATTTGTTTACTGTATCTATTGTCTTTGTTGGTAAAGGAAACTGGACTGCGTCAACCTGATGCGGGGAAAATGCATCATCATTTCATTGTCTCCCTGTTCGAGTCTCAGTGGAGTACTTTGCAGATGGTTGTGCTTAGGGAGATACTCCTGTCTGCTGTTCGCGCTGGAGATCCTCTTGCTGCATGGAGCGCTGCAGCAAGGCTTCTGAGGTGCCATTATCCTCTAATTACACCTTCAGGTCAAAATGGACTTGCTAATTCCTTAGCAAATTCAGCAGATAGATTGCCTTTAGGAACTCGCTGTGCTGATCCTGCCTTGCCATTTGTAAGGTATGTTTATCAGCAGTCAAACCTTCTGCTTTCAGGGATATTTTGCCTTGTGCCTTTCACTGTCATGATACAACTTAACTTGATCATGTGAAATAATCACTTTTCAGTCACTTCTTGGCTATATATATGCCCAATATGTGCTTGTATTTCTTGACATTGTTTATGTTTGCTTGGTAGCTGACTCTGGCAAGACAATGTATGCTTTGTGAATATTATTTTACGGTTCATTTGAACATTTTTCTTATTTTGTGGTTTGGCTTTTTAAACATTTTTCTTTAATTCCAGACTATTCTCTTTCCCACTACATTCTTCCCAAGTGGACATCGTAAAACGCAATCCAGCAAGGGAAGATTGGTGGACAGGATCTGCCCCTTCTGGGCCATTTATCTATACTCCTTTCAGCAAAGGAGATGCCAACGACAGTAGCAAGCAGGAACTGATTTGGGTGGTCGGTGAACCAGTTCAGGTCTTAGTGGAGTTAGCAAATCCATGTTGCTTTGATTTAAGAGTTGATAGTATTTACCTCTCAGCTCACTCAGGAAACTTTGATGCTTTTCCTATCAGTGTCGATATTCCTCCTAACTCTGCAAAGGTGATCACATTATCTGGTATTCCAACAGCAGCAGGACCAGTGACAATTCCAGGTTGTACAGTTCACAGCTTTGGTGTCATCACTGAACATGTTTTCAGGGATGTTGACAATCTGCTTCTTGGGGCAGCACAAGGACTTGTATTTTCTGACCCTTTCAGATCCTGCGGATCTGCAAAGCTACGACATGTATTTGTTCCTAACATTTCAGTTATACAACCGTTGCCCTTTCTTGTGGCTAATGTTGTCGGTGGTGATGGTGCAATTATTCTGTACGAAGGTGAAATTCGTGAGGTGTGTATAAATTTTGCAAATGCTGGCACAGTTCCGATAGAACAAGCACATGTCTCACTCTCTGGAAAGAATCAAGATGCTGTTATCTCAATAGAAGATGAAGCTTTACAGTCTGCTCTTCCCTTAAAACCCGGGGCACAAGTGACTCTGCCTGTTACTTTAAAAGCTTGGCATGTGGGACCAACAGATTCTGACAATGCTATTAGCGCTGGCAGGAATGCTGCAGGTAACACAGGAAGATCTAAAGATGGAACCAGCCCTTCATTGCTTATTCACTATGCAGGTACTCATTTCTTCATCAACCTATGCAGGTATTCATCTAGCCGCACAATGACTGATTACTGAAAGCAATTTTGTGTTCATATTTTTTGCAGGGCCATTGTCTAATAGTGGAGATTCCCAGGAAAAAGAATCTATTGTGCCACCAGGCAGACGTCTTGTTGTTCCCTTACCAATATGTGTTTTGCAAGGTTTGTCTTTTGTGAAAGCTCGTTTGCTTTCCATGGAAATCCCTGCGCATGTGAGTGACAATCTTCATGATGAAGACATTGAAAGAGGAGGCAATACAGACAGCCTTGTCAAGATTAACCCCTTTAGGGGAAGCTGGGGACTACGATTTCTTGAACTTGAGTTATCTAACCCAACTGATGTTGTTTTTGAAATCAGTGTCTTCGTTCAGCTTACCAAGGAAGATGGTTCTTCCCCAGTGCAAGATTCTCCGGAGTATGAGTACCCAAAAACACGAATCGACCGGGACTATTCTGCTAGGGTACTGATTCCGTTGGAACATTTTAAGCTACCAGTTCTTGACGGTTCATTCTTTACAAAAGACCCTCCACCTGGTAGCCCTTCAAGTAGTAGAAATCCGAGCTTTTCAGAGAAGAATACGAAAGCTGAGATAAACGCCTTGATCAAGAATCTCATTTCAAAGATAAAAGTTCGGTGGCAATCAGGAAGGAACAGCTCAGGAGAACTGGACATCAAGGATGCAATTCAGACAGCTCTACAGACGACTGTGATGGATGTTTTGCTCCCAGATCCGCTAACATTTGGTTTCAGACTGATAAGAAACAGTTTGGAGAAGGATTCTGAAAGAAAAACTGCGTCCCCATTGTCAAAGGGAACTGTTCTGTCACATGAAGTCACTCCAATGGAGGTTCTGGTCCGGAATAATACAAGCGAAGCGATCAAGTTAAATTTAAGTGTTACTTGCAGAGACGTAGCTGGACAGAACTGCGCCGAAGGAGCTGATGCCACTGTCCTCTGGGCTGGTAATATATTCCTCTCTTTAAGTAATAAAATTTGTGTAAGATAGATTTTTGCGGCCGTTATAGCTACGTGTATTATATGATAAATGATTACAAGTAGAAGATGGCTTAGACATGGTCCGTGACTTGTTTTATCAGGTGCTCTTTGTGGAATCTCAATGGAAGTTGCGCCATTGCAAGAAGCAAGACACTGTTTCTCACTATACTTCCTTGTTCCTGGAGAGTACACAATGGTAGCAGCGGCTGTAATAGAAGACGCTAACAATGTACTGAGAGCACGAGCACGAACCGCATCTCCAAACGACCCCATCTTTTGTCGTGGACCGCCTTTTCATGTCCGTGTTGCTGGAGGCGCACTGTGATCCCTAGCCAAATCTGTTTTTGGGCATTCCACTCTTTGTTGAATTCACGAATATTGTTTTTAAGTTTTGGTTTTAAGTAATGATGGGTTCTTATACAAGTATTTTGTGTGTGTGTATCTCTTGTTTTACCCGAAAGCATCTTACGACTATTATGCATGTACTGTATGCTTTTCTTGAAATCTTACAGTCTGGGTACTGGGATCATTCTTCTCAAACTAATTCTTTTGTACTCTGCTCATTATAATTAGATGTTAGTGGTGACAATAATATTGCTCTCTAAGTTAACCCCTGAGCCAAACTAGTTGGTACTGTTTAGCTAAGTAGCAACCGATTCAGGAATTATATCTAATGTTAAACAAAACGTATTTACTTCATTTCTGTTTATTTTGTAGAAAGATTGATTTCTACATTCGATTTACCAGCGTAGTTTTATTTTTTGTAATTTAATATTACTAAAATTTCGTTGGCAAACATAAATAGACTTCTCCTTAATTTTATCCTTCCAAATTGTTATAGTCAACAAACTTATTTATTACATAAGTACAATAATGATTGATGGTCTTCTCATTTACCATGTCAGTTACAATTTTTTATATAAAAAAATTCATTATAACTATTACTTTTGAGATTACTCACTAAAAAACATAAAATAAATTAAAAATTACCAATTAATACAGTTTATTCTTTGAGAAAATTAAAAAAATATTCAATTAAAAATTGTTCAATGATATGACTAATATTTTCGTGTTCGTAAATTTTGTTATCTAAATAATATCTTGACCTCGCATTACATATTAACTCAATCGGTGATAGAAAAATTTCAAATTCAGATTCAGTAGTCTTCTATATTTTTACATTTCTTCTTACCTCTGAGATATGCATAAATTTAGTATATTACTTTATAAACTAAAAAATATTTATAATTAGAAGGATTATTTTTTTACTATAACGGAGGGTAATATTTTTCTTATTAAAAAGTCAATATAATAAATAGAATTTAATTGGTAATTAGTGTGCATTTTATTTGCCTTTCATTAAAGTCGCAAATTCTTTATTACCAGCTTAATTTTATCCTTCCTTTGTGCTCTCAGCTCTCCTCCCAATTCCATGGAAGATCAGAGAATACAAAAGAAAAGCCTCCTCCACGGTGCTGCAGTACCGTCGACAGTAGTCGAGAGATTCTTACATGGCCAAAAGGACGATACCTTGTGCTTTACGAAACAAAACCCTTTTATAGACCGACCCCAAAACTTGGTTGTTAATGGTGCAACTTGCAAGGAAATGACTAAGAAACGACCATACAAAAATCTCATCAAAGGGCAATGGACAACTGAAGAAGACAGGTATATACATACGTATATAAGTAGATTTTCATGCTTCTATATGTGTATACCTATAATTTTGTGTTTATATATGTATAGGAAGTTGATAAAATTAGTGAACTATCATGGAGAGAGGAAATGGGCAATGATCTCGGAGAAGCTTGAGGGAAGAGCAGGCAAACAATGTCGTGAAAGATGGCATAATCATCTCCGTCCTGATATCAAGGTTTTCATATAGAATTGTGTGTTCTAACGAAGTTTCTATGAAAAAACTTGATATGAATATTTGTTTACTTTGTTGTTTTCTAGAAAGATAGTTGGAGTGAAGAGGAAGAGAGAGTCCTTGTGGAAGCACACATCAGAATCGGAAATAAGTGGGCAGAGATCGCTAAAGTTATACAAGGACGAACCGAGAACTCGATTAAGAACCATTGGAATGCCACTAAACGACGTCAGAACTCAAAACGCAAACGCAAGCGTTCTAAAAACGTGGATAAGATCAATGTTATCTCTCCTTCACCATGTGTTCTCCAAGATTATATTACAAGCATCGAGAATAAAGACGAAGGCAATGGCAAGAACATCATCACTAATGTTTTTTCTAATTCGAGTACTCTTGAACAAGTCAATTCCGATGGAGAATCGTCTCTCTTGGATGATCCTTATGACGAAGAGCTTGTTTTCATGAAGAATATCTTTGCAAACCACTCAGTTTCTCTCGAGAACATGGGTTTGAGCCAAGGTCCTAAAGAGACTATATCTCAGTTTTCTTCATCTGGGTTCACGATCAAAAGCCCTAACCCTAAACCTAACTTGTACAACAACACTATTGAGAATCAGCTTGGAACAATGGTCACAGAAACATCGAATACTTCTCACCTAGCATCTGATATCTACTTATCTGGTTTTTTGAACGCTACGGGGTCGTCTTCTTCAGATTCTTTTCTGTCTTCCAACAGTATTGAACATGCCGGCGAAAACGAGTTACTTGTGCCCCAAAACAGAAGAGAAATGAATCTTGTAGAGATGCTCTCTGGTTCTACTAGAAGTACTAGCAACATTTGGTTCTCACGGTTCTAGCTACCTTTATGACCACCAATCTAATGGTATGAGACCATCATTCTCATATAGATCGATCGTTCCCTCTTCTTTTCTTTTTCCTTTCTTCCTTTCTTCATTTTTTGTTGTTGTCAAGAACATATCATATTAGGCCACAAGGCCGCTCAATAACCAAATTTCTACATACTGCCGGCCCTAGGCTAATAGCCATTTGTTTCCTTTTCTTCATTTAGTACTTTTTTCTTACAACTTATATATGTTTTGTCTTCTGTATGTTCTGCGCTGTGATTCGAACTTCGAAGCTGAGTTTTCTGCATCTGAATAATAATTCACATGAAGCAACACATGATTACTCTTCTTATTAACTGGTCTGCTGTAATTATCAAGAATCATACGTGGGCCTCGGCCCAAATGGTGATTATGGGCCATAGATTGCCATCACATCACAATGTACGCTTTTATAATTAGCCATCCTCACCGATTATTTGTTTAGCCAAAAAAGAAGTTAACTATGTTGGTTTTCATCTCTATTTTTAATGAAATCCTAAGTCGACACAAAAAAATTGAGTAAAAAGGTGAGTTATGACTAAAACTAAAATCTAGCTAATAATACCTCACTAGTATATATTTTGAGCTGCCAATTAATTTGGTTTTACCTTGATACTGAGAAACAAATTAAGATAGTATTAAAATCCAAATATAAATGTTGATTCCCAAATAATCTTACAAGACTTTGAGTGCAATGAGAGTCACATTGGATTCCAAGATTAATGAAAACCAGAAAATAATGAAAAAGAGAAAAAGAAACAGAAGCCAGTAATGAGAATGGCCTAAGATTCTGAAATAGATGTAAAAATGATGCATAGCTAAAAGTAAGCAAACAATGTGGAGAGAAATGGACAACACAGAGACGCATCGACGATGAAAGCAGATAAGTGTAGAAGTGGTCCAATTGCAGAATTTAATCCCTCATTCAAAATGCTTCTTTTTTTTTGTGGTCCTATTTTTTAGAAGTGAACAAAATAAAGCCTAACTTTGAGGATTAATAAGAGAGATCGACAAATACGCCACTCTTATGTATTACCAAAGACATTATTATGACTTTGTTTCACTTACTCTACTATTCAAACCAAAACTACTATTCGACTAAGATATGTCTTTTCATATATTATCATTTAAATATTCGACATGTTATTAATTTACTAAGAAAATATACTATTATTCTAGCTCTCGTTCATAATTATTTATATTTATACATTAAAAACATAAACAATAAAGTTTATTTGTTTAATATTCAAGAAAAATGTGAATACGGACATATCATCATGTCTCTATCTCACAAATGTACAATTCAAAGTAAATGAGAAGATAAAAAGCTTGTAAACTCCACATATTCACTTATGCCCTCGTATCTATACTAATAAAAGCAAGGTTTTGAGATCTCTTAAACCATCCAACTCATCTTTTTCAAATTCCTATCTTCTTGCCACATCAATTTTTGTTTTAGAAATTTTTTATTTTTTTATTACAAAAATCAAAAAACAATTATTATTTACTTAATCACATTACTTACTATAATATAGACATTCAAAGGTCTCACATCAAATTAAATTATATTATGTTGTAATCTATACTAAACCAATATATTGATTAGAACTAGTTAATCACATTACTTACTATAATATGGACATTCAAAAGTCTCACATCAAATTAAGTTATATTATGTTGTAATCTATACTAAACCAATATATTGATTAGAAGTATAATATATCGTATCGTATGGCCAAAATTATTAGAAAAGTTATCTAAATTACCAAACAAAAAATAATACGATTCTTTTAAAAAATATGAAAAAAATATTTTTTTACTTAATAAACTATCCATAATCTGAATACCAATTAAAAATGACCAAACTGATAAATAATATTTTACGTAGTAAAATCTAAACTTACATATTATTTAAGAATAATCAAACTAACTAATTTATCAAAATACTGCAATTTAGTGGTCAAGAAAAAGAAACTATTTTATTATAAATGACTCAACTTAGATATAATATTACTTAGGTTTGATGTTCTAGCAAAATAATTTTTTTAAAAGGATTGGTAGACGTAGTAGCGGTTACAAATTTCAAGTGCTGTTTTTTTCCAATTAGGTACTACTCATCTGTTTAATGACTAACAAAAAAACAGTCACTTCAACTAAAAATATAAATTAGAAAAAATAAAAATAAACTATGTAAAATATAAAATAGAAAAAAAAATACAATATTTTATACATCGATTAAAATTTATAAGTGTAGACATCTATTTACATGTCAGGAAATAAATAGTTCAATTGAGGTATATTCAATGCTCTTGCACCTCAAAAACACACCTACACCTTCCATACAAATAATAACCAAACTTTGTTACCTTTTTACCGAGGGAGATGATAAAAATGAAGCACTAAAAACTAAAACTCCTGAAAATTTAAAACATATTATTGGTCAAACTTGCAAATTTCATATCAAAGTGTCAATGTACAACTTCGTAGCTTCACGTCAAACTTTCACTGTCTCCCGTATTATTCCGAACGACGTTGGCTTGAACGACGAGGCGTCCGGAATAAACAACCTCATATTTGCTGACTATGCAATTCTTTCCAAGGCTCAGAACACACATCCAAATAAAATATCCGGTGAACACGTGAAGAACGAGAAGCGCCCCGGTCTAGACAACAAAACCAACTTATTCACCTCACATTACAAGTTGTTTCTTTGAAATCATTCTCAATGTTACAAGTTTTTTCAATTTCCTGTCCCTCCATACTATTCATAAGTTCCATCTAATTTCCCCTTTTTTGGTTTAACGCTGCACTACTATGAGATCGCCTTTCTATAAAATTACTTCCACGCAATATTCATTACTATCAAAATATTGTGTTTTGTTAAATACGCATACGTTAATAAAGTCATCCAAAGTTTATTGAATCTATCATGATACAAACCTGCAAATGACTTCATTAATCCAAGGTGTAGATAATGTGTTGATAAAGAGATTGCATGAAACAAAAGAATTTATTGTAAGGTAAGATGAACTATATTTATCTTCTTCTTTTTTACATATTTGAAAAACCTAAATTGAATATGAACCGAGTCAAAGAAAAAAGTTAAATAGGTTTCTTTAAAATAAAATTTCTTTGAATAAAATTTTTTCATAATATATTACATAATCAGTTAGCTTATATAGCATAATTTAGTTATTATATATTTGGAAAATACTAAAATTTAACCGTTTATTATATATCTAGATTTTGTCATTCATAAATCAAAACCCTTTAATTACCTGAAATTGAAGCTTCTTCTTCGTCCAATTCTTCATCTCTTTTTATTAATTAAATTCATTTCGATTTTGTTAAAAAAATCTTTGAAAATAAAGGTTTTGTTTTAAATTTTAAATATATTTATGGACTAAAGACTATATAATATGTAACTTAATCTTCGTTATTCGAATTCGAAAGACCTCTGAATGTCCATATTACATGTCGGTTGATTTACAGTGATGAAATTGTTTAATCTTCTATTGAAACTATACATACTCACCACTTTTGAATGTCCATAGTTACTTTTTATTTTTATTTTTTATACCATCCACAATAGTTGGGTGGAATATCTTATATACATTTCATTTTTCCGTTTAGTCAATCCAACTAATAATTCCGATATCTAGAATTTGTTCCCTTTCTCTTAATTTAGACAAAATATAAAAGGATTTGAGGTTATTGTATCTTATAAATCTAATTATTCGAAAAGAATAACATCTTATGCAATTTGGATATTTCAATGACATAATTTTATAAATAAATACTACTTCATAGAAGATATATTCTTAAATTGTTCTTCAGATAATATTATAAGTATAGTCTTCAAATAATTTCACACATGTACTTTTGATCTTTAAATAATAAATAAAACCAGACCAATATCCTGATTGAGGTTTGCTTCATAACTATAACTCATAACTGAAAATTGCACTATTTGCCTTCAAACATTCAAAGGACGAGATGCCATTAATAATCTAGCCTGCAACCACATCTACCACCATGATTGCATAATAAGTTGGCTTAATGCCAAAAAAAATTGTCCAATATGTAGGGCAACATATCTTTAATTTTTTCATTCCAAATAATAATAAAATTATCTATTTCTGATGCACATACCTTTTATTTCAGAAATACAACGCAAATCACAAAATTTGACAAATTATCCAACAAATAAACTACACATAAATGTTTCTAAACTAAAAACCGGGCTTACCCCGGTCAATCTCCAAGTATATAATAAAAACAAAGTTAGATGGTGACACATTTGTATCATTATTTGATCTATAAAAATCAAAAAAAGCTAGTTGTTTGTGACAATCCATATATTGCTTGATTTTTTAAAATATGTATCCCAACGTAATTAAAAATAATCCGGTCCAATAAAATATGTAAGATGTCATAATCTTTTTAGAACTTACTTTTGTAGATTACGTATGACAAGTTTATTATTAGATCAGTGATCCATAATAACAGATGTATAAACATTGAAACATGTATTATAATACAACAGCGATCTTAACGAAAACAAAAGAAGTAATAAAGTGAGAAGAGAAAGAACAAAAGACTTTTTGAAACCCAATCTCTTATCAGGCGGGGCCAAATCACTCTTCTTTCAAACGTTTCCATCTTTTTTGTTGGATTATTCAAACTATTTTTTTGTTTCTATTAAAATTTTATGTAGTTTATAAATAATTCATTAGATTTTATAATCACAATTAAACCTTTATAAATTGATAGCATTGAGAATTTAAAAAATTATTAATTTAGAGAGATATTAATTTATAGAAAAAAGTTTGTACAAAATACAAATATTCGGAAAAGTAAAATACGAAAGTTTTTCGACTATCGAAATAAAATGGATCTCAATAGTCTACTTTACTATCCGAGTGAAAATAATACATGTTCAGAAATTCAGACTTTAGAACAAAATTTGGTTTCTGTAATGATGAAGAAGTTTTGAAATCAGTTACACATCATGAAGCAATCGTCACGTCTAGAACTCTTCAAATTTTTTGGATACATATCAAAATACAAAATCAGTAGTTGTAGAAGCAATAAAGAAAATTAGAGATGAGCTCCAACGAGATTCCAACTTCAAAAAAAGACAAACAACACTAAAATCATATTTTACTAAATTATTTTAAAAATAATTATGTATGCCTAATATTTACAATTATTAATTTATGATATTACTAGGACTATATTTTTACATAGGAGTTCAAAATAATTATTATCTTATTAATTTATTATATTTGATCAAATTTTACACTGCCCCGATTTAGAACTAGAGAAATTTATTAATTTTATAGAGATTATTAATTTATTGAGTATTAATTTATGGATGTTCTACTTCTGTTTTCCAACAATGAGTATAGCAGATTTTAAGGAAGTAACTAAAAAGAATTGGTATCAAGGTTCGATTCTTTCTCAATACATACTATGATAGATTAAAAAGAAATTTGTGATGAATTTTAGGCTATAAATTGGATTTTGCCGATCCAAATGAAAAAAAAAATTAAGGTTTCATTTAATAAAATCCTTAATTAAGCTGGCGAGATGTTTGAAAAAAACAACGAAATACGAGGGTGATGGTTATAATAGTGATGTTATTATTCTTGATAAGTATTTGTCGCACACTTGGCTTGTAATTGTAATAGATGAAGATTAGAAGAAACCTAACAATATAGACACATATATGTACATCAAAATATGTTTATGAATTAGAAAGAGTAGAGAAATAACATAGGAGGAAGCTTTTTGTCAGGTTTGTGGATGAAAATGATAAAGGATGTTTGCTCTTTTCATCTTTCACTTTGTTTTTTTAACGCTTACTTTTGATTTATTTGATTATTATCCGTATTTCGCAGCATATTAAAAATAGTACTAAGATACAGAGCTAATATCAATATTGAAAGTACAGTAATGAATTTTAAAGATAAACTACCAGACATTTTTATATTTTATCAAGAATATAAAGTAAACTCTTTTTAGTTGTTAGGGTTTTATTGTTAAGTACAATATCTGACTTGAATCAGAGATGTGATGATCAATTATCACTATTTCCATGGAAGAACGAGTTTATATTAAATATGTCTATGAACTTTTTTTGTCAGTTAATGAACTTTCTATCATTAGACACTATCAAATGATTAGATTAGTATATACATAATTATTAAAAAAATCAATTATAATAAGATTTTAGTTCAAATGAGGCCATATTTTTTTTGTCTAACATATAATCAAAAATATAGTCCATACCATAAAATTAACTTCTAAAATCTTTTTTTTAAGTTACTATATTAATATAGTGAATAAAAATAAAACTTTGTACTAAGTTATTAGCTGAATCATCTGAACTACTAGATTGAGAGCAACTCGATAATTTTTTTTTTTTTAATGTGTATAAATATTAACTATGCATATAATTAATGTTAACTGTTGAAGAGTGACCAAAGAAATAGATTGAAAATATAATATACTTTCATAGAAAGATGAAAGTACAAGTATATATATATATATATATATATCTATATAGGAGTTTATTTAACCCCATTACTCTAGTAGAATCACATTAACATAAATACAAATCTCAGTAATATATTCACAAGATATTTTTATTAATATGAATGCTTTTTAAATCCTTCTATGCGCCCACTTAAACTCAAGATAATGATAAAGTAAAAATAGTAGAACTACTTGAGATTTAAGGTGAGTTCTGGACTTTTGATAGTTGCAAGCAAAGCTACAATTGAGTTTTTTTTGTTTCCTGAAAATTTAGGAAAATTAAAGAGGAATAATAAAAGGAAAAAGAAATAAACTTTTTTTTGGGAAACTCAAAAGATCGAGAAATGAAACATGTGGCTATTGGAAAGAGAAGCAACGATTGAAGAGTAAATACAATCACAAATCTTATGAATATCTTCTAGATCTTTCTACGTTAACAAATAACAACCCCAATTGTCATATACTAAATTTAATTGATTAATGAATTTTGTTTCTGTCTCCAATATGAAGGGCACAAGCCGCTAATTAAGATTCGCTACACTACCCTACTCTAAGCGTGGTCGGATATAATTAAGTAGGTCTAAATCCAAATTTAAACAAAAGTTTTTAATATTGTATGAATAAAATAATTGGCTATCGTCAGTGATCACCAAGTGCAAAGGTTCGATAATTAGAAGAGTAATTAGTTTGAGTGCCGTGAAGCAGAGGACAGTTCGTGGTCTACAAAAGAGAGAGTAGGGACATGAAATGAAGGAATTTGATCGATAATGTGACTTAGTTTTGTCCAATCATGTGTTAGCTGATTCCACACGAAACATAGACTTTATCGCACCCAAATTATGTCTTTTCTCTTTTATTTATTATTATTTTATTTAGTGCTTAAAATTATATAGACGCAAGATAAAAAAAATTAATAAAATAAGTTTTTTATTAGAGGACTCAAAATTTTATATATTTTGAGGCATCAAAAATGTATATATTTTGGAGATTTTAGGCAAATTACATTTTTTTGTTAATAGACACGCCAAAGCTTACAATATCGCACTCTTTTTATTTTTTAGTTTATTCAACTTTATCGTTTGCAATTATATCTTCATCATCTACACTCGCGTATATTACACAATAGAAAAATACAAACATTTATCAATTATTGGTTACCACCAACCTTCAATAAAACACTCATCATTGGGATAGTTTTTTTTTTTTATTAACTATTAGTTATAGCTACTTTCATATGTTATGCCCTAATTTGCATTCCAACTTTACTGAAAAATATTGGATATTTTCTTGTCATTGTGAAACTGGAGGATATATCAAAATAGACCAATTGGTATTCGAACAAGAGAAGTCGACTTCGATCAAAATATGAGTGGCTGAAATTTAAATTAGGTAGCTTAACACAAGCTAGAGATCAGAGAAGTGGCACAACATACCCTAGAATCAACCAAATCTATCTAAAATGGAAACTCACAAGATATGTCTACTTTTCATTTCTGCTCGACAACAATCTGTTGTTTTTGTTCACAGCTCCCTGTCTTCGTACACCTTAACGTAGAGTTTCCAAATCCCTCAGAAATGAAAATTCTCAAGTTAAGACAAGTTTCCATTTTCTTTTCACAACGATCTGTTATTTTTGTTCACAGCTCTATGTCTTCATCTCACCTTGATAAACAAGTTTTCGTGCCAACTCATACTTTGACTTAGTTTTCTTTCCTTCCTTTTCTTTGGCTTGGAATCCAAACATCTTCATAAATAAGCTCTGAAGTCGAGAGAAGTCTTCAAGGTAAAGGAGAAAGGTCGGCCAACCAATTGGGTCTTCTACATTTTTTGACTTCCAAACAATCCACTACAAATTCTACTTTTGTGATCTGTAAAGAGATTAAGCAAGTCATAGCCTAGAGGAGAGCTTCAAATTCGGAGTGGAGAGAGGAAAGGCTTCTTCTAATGATCCTAGCACCCATGTTCATTCGAGTAGTACCATTAGAAAAACAGTACCATCCTAGGCATGTAAAGTCGTCTAAATCATTCCAAGATGCATCTACCATACATCGATAACCAATAAAAGTTGTGAGCTTTGTAAGAGTTTATGTATTGCATCATCCCACTTGGAAAACTAATAATCAATATTTTATCATTGTAAATCTAATGTTTATTTTATTTAATTTCAGATAAATATTTAATTTTTGTATACTCCG
This sequence comes from Lepidium sativum, assembly GCA_023374145.1. Lineage (NCBI taxonomy): Eukaryota > Viridiplantae > Streptophyta > Magnoliopsida > Brassicales > Brassicaceae > Lepidium > Lepidium sativum. The sequence continues at coordinate 20,533 of JAKUCM010002103.1, forward strand.
AGTGCAATGTTTTAATTTAATAGATTTTTATTATACAAATCATTGGTTTATGCTGAGTTTTGATAATTCAGCAAAAAAAATCCAACATTGAATTTTACATTATAGAACACAATTTGTCGATCTAATTATTGACAAAAAACTAATGGATTTATTAGTTTTCAAATTTTGTGAAAACACAAATACTTCTCCAATATTTTGGAATGAAAAGTTAGAAATATTGATCATATATAAAAACTTGATTAAAAATTTGAAAAATGCATCGTTAGCATGAAGATATTGAAAGAAAATTCCAGAGAGAAAGATGATTTTAAGTTTTAAAGTAATTTCATATATTGTATCATCTTAAAACTGATTATGTTTTAATACATACTTATATAATTCTTCTTCTTCTTCTTCCTAATTAACTATTGCTAAAGGTTGAAAATGATTCTTGAGAATCATTAGCTTATTCTGATCCCTTGTAGATGCAGGACCATGATGACGTTTTGCTGTTGCAGAGAGAAGACCATCGCTTTCATGAGATTTCTCTTTTGTCTTTGAACCTTCTTTTTCGGTCAGTGACTTTGATTTCTCTGTTGTAAGTGAACCTTCGGTTTGCTTCAGAGTCTTTGATCCTTCTGAAAGCTTTGAACCTTCTGTTTGCTTCAATGTCTTTGAACCTTCTTTTTGCTGCAGTGTCTTTGATAGAGAAGCCATATGATTTATATCCCCTCGCAAACTTAGTGTGGGAGGAAGATCCACACCAGGTTTGAACCTCAACTCACAGAATCTTGCGGAAGGGAGAGACTTGGTGAATATATCAACAAGTTGAAGAGAGGTATAAAGATGCTTAACCTCGATTTCTCCCACTGCAACTCGCTCTCTTATGTAGTGATAATCAGTCTGGAAATGCTTTGAACGAGCATGTAGAATCGGATTTGCAGATAGATAAATTGCAGAGAGATTGTCACAAAAGATTTATGCTGGTCTTGACAGTGTGAAACCAATGTCACGAAGAAGAAAGGTGAGCCAAGTGATTTCTTGAGCTGCAAATGATAACGTTTTGTACTCTGCTTCCGTAGAAGAGCGTGAGATCGTTGGATGCTTCTTGGCAGACCAAGAGATGATATTGGAGCCAAGAAATGTACAGAACCGCCTGTGGATTTGCGTGTTATGTGACAACCAACCCAATCAATGTCACTGTAAGCACGAAGTGATGTATCATTATTGGAGGATAGAGTTAAACCCATTGTGACAGTGCCGTTCACATAACGCAGAATACGTTTGAGAAGAGTAAAGTAAGCTTCTAAGGGAGAATGCATCTTATGACAAACCAAGTTGACAGCAAACTGAATATCTGGTCTAGTGAGAGTAAGGTACTGTAACTTACCAGCAAGACTTCAAAAATATGTTGGATCTGTGAAGGCAATATTCTGTTTTGGAACTCGATCAAGTTGCAGGGGTAATGAAGTTGGCATTGGTTGACACTCAGCCATACCTGCAGCAAAAAGTAAGTCTGTGGCATACTTTTCTTGACTGAGAAAGAGCACTTCATCAGAAAAATGAGCTTGAATGCCGAGAAAGTAATGAAGTGAACCAAGATCCTTCATTTTGAATTCAATACCAAGACAGTCAATAAGGTGTTGAGTGAATTTTGGATTATTGCCAGTGAGAATCATATCTTCAACATACAACAGTAGAAAGATGATGTTGGAATTCTTGTAATAGACAAAGAGAGAAGGATCTGGATAGCTGCAAATAAACACAAACTTCAATAGAAAGTTATTGAACTTATCAAACCAAGCGTGAGGAGCTTGTTTGAGGCCATAAAGAGCTTTATGAAGCTTGCATATATGATTTGGTTTTGAGAATTAACAAAACCTAGAGGCTGTGTCATGTAAACTGGCTATGTAAGGTCGCCATGTAAGAAGGCATTTTGAACATCTAGCTGTCTAATGTCCCATTTTTGTGTTGTTGCAACATGCAAAATGGTTATGACAGTTGCAACCTTTACTACTCGACTGTAAGTCTCTAAGTAGTCAATGCCTTCTTCATGTAGGTAATCTTTAGCTACCAGTCGAGCCTTCAACTTGTCAAGAGTCCTATCAGCATTTAACTTGGTGCGAAAAACTCATTTGCAACCAAGTACATTCAGCTTATCATCGGGAAGCATGAAAGTAAAGGTTTTGGTATCATAAAGGGATCTCATTTCTGTGTTCATAGCTCTAGTCGAGCTTTTGTCTTTGAGAGTTGATGTCACAGTCTTGGGTTCAGGGTATGTAGATTTCACAGTGTGAAGAGCATATCTTGGATTTGGTTTCACAACATCAACTTTTGCTCGAGTAGTCATAGGATGAGCATTGCTTTGCAGTAATGAGGAGGATGTAGCTTCAGAAGATAACATGTATGTAGTGTGTGCTGACTCAAGCACAAAATCACTACCAAGTGAGGAAGACACAGATTCTGTTTCCACAAAGGAGGTGGAGACAGACAAGTCTTCTGGACTGAGAGATGAACTCAGAGTTTCTTCACGTGATGTGCTTACTAGTGGATTCTTCGATTTTGTAGTGAAAGACATTTCTTCAGGATATTGTGAAAGAATGGAGATGCTAAAGGTACAACCAAAACATTTTTTCCAGATTGCCAAGCACTCATTAAAGGAGTGGTGGCTTCTTGAAGAAGTGAAGCATATATATCTGTGTAGGGAAAACGTTGTTCATCAAACAGTACATGTCTGGAAATGTAGACCTTGCCTGTAGGAGGATGAAGACAACGATAACCCTTGTATTTTTCCTTATATCCGAGAAAGACACAGTGTAAGCTTTTTGGATCAAATTTATTCACTGCATAAGGTCTTAAGTAAGGAAAACAGGAGCATCGAAACACCCTTAATGTTGTATATAAAGGTCTGCGATTGAACAATGCTTCATAAGGACTCTTTTTATCTCGTGTTACTGAAGAAGGCAGAATATTACCTAGAAAGGTTGCTGTGAAGAAGGCTTCAATCCACATAATTGATGGAACTTTGCTTTGAAACATCATGGACATCCCAAATTCTGTTATGTGCCTATGTTTTCGTTCAACCAAGCCATTCTGCTGAGGTGTGTGAGGACTTGATATAAGCTGCTTAATTCCATAGAGTGATAAGTGAGAGATGAACTTCTTGCTTGTGAATTCACCACCTCCATCACATTGAAAATATTGAATTTTTGTAGATAACAGATTCTCAACCAGATTTTGAAACATCAAGAAGATTTCATAGAACACAAATTTTAATTTAAGAGGATAAAACCAAGTGTATCTTGAGTAGTTGTCCACAAATATAGCATAATACTTAAACCCTTGAGAGGAAACAATAAGAGCAGGACCCCACAAATAATAATGTATCCTCTCAAGTAGTTTTGTTGACTGAAAATCTGAAGGAGAAAACGACAATCTGCAAGATTTACCTAACTAACATGCTTTACATAAGTTTGGAGCAGTCTTATTTATGATAATGTCCTTAGAATGAGCTAGATGAAGAAGAATATCAGCATTAGGATGTCCTAGCCTTCAATGCCATACTTCACTGCTAGCTGTTTGTTGTCTTGATAAGAAGAAGACAAGAAAGTGAGAATTTTCAAGAACATACAAGCCTTCGTGCTTGTTTCCCTTTGTCAGAGTATGTTTGGTTCTTAGATCCTTCACATAAAAACCAGTATCATCAAACTCAAAAGAACAAGGATAGTCACTTGTCAACTTAGAGACAGACAGATGATTTTTTGCAATTTTAGGAACAACAAGAACATCTTCAAGAGGCAAAACAGTACCTTGAGTAGTTGACAGAGGAATAGAGCCGATGTGTGCTCTAGGTAAGAAATCACCATTCCTTACCATAACAGAATTATTCCCTTCATAAGGCTGAGAATTTGAAACTTGATGTGGATTTTTGGTGATGTGAGTAGTAGCCCCAGTATCAGGATACCATTCATTTCCCGTGGCTTCATGTTCAGCAAGTTTTATGGCTGCCAAGGCTTGATGAACAACATCACTCTGATAAGATGTATCAAAGCGCTTGAAGCATTTCAAGGCAACATGACATACTTTTGCACATATTTGATATGTTGGTCTTGAGGAAAAGTCAGAAGCTTGAGAGCTGGAGCCAAAACTTGGACCAGAAGCTCCTTGACCCTGCTATTGAAAACCACGTCCTCTAGTAAAAAATGATGATCCTCTTCCTCTTGTGTTGTTGTTCTGTCCTCTGCCTCTGTTTGAATAGTTGTATTCAGTGTTGAAGGTTAAGTGAGGTGTCACAGTAAGTGACTTGGTGTATGTGGTAACACGAGTTTTAACCATATATCCTACTGCAAGTGCACAACAAACGTAATAGTATCTAGGGGCTGAATTCCTCAGAAAACTAGATTATACTTTCGACTTATATCGAATCGTAAGCTATATCAATCAAAACAAGAGAAGTAAACACTAACAACTTAAACGCAAATACAATCAAATAACTAAAGCAATCAGATGTCGGGTACTTACAGGAGTTAGAATTCTTATCAGGGAAACTATTCAGGAACAAATCTGAGCATATTCTCGGCTTGAACATAAATAAAGATAAACCAACTCTCGTTGAATCTACACCTCTATTAATAATCTAAAGGTCATAACTCTCGTTGGTTTCAGATTACAAGTAGACTTTATTGATTAGGTTCATTTACCCATAACCCAACCTAGCATCAGCTCTCGTTGGTAGTGAAGGAATTGATCTTCTAATCTAGTTCTAGTTCTTAACAATTTTCTGGAAAGTTAACAACCTAAAATCATCGACTAGGTGATCAGGCTAATCTATGCATTAAACTCAAGTATTAGAAGGAGAATCATCTATTCATCAATCATATTTGTTTCCCAACAGTGAATTCTAAAACCCTAGAACCCCTAAATCTGATCTAAGATCTGAGCAGACATAGAAAAATGAATAAAGCAAATCATGATGAACTGAAATTGAAATTGCATTAATAAAGAGAAAGAGGATTCAGAAATTCTTCTGAAGTGTGAAGAGATCTTCTTCCTAGCTTACAAACTCTTAAACTTCTGTAAAAATCGTTCTCCAACAACTCAAAGACTCCTCTAAAAATAAAATAGGAAAAGAGTATTTATAGGTCCAAAAAAAGAGCTGAAAAATCATGAAATTAGGTTTCTTCGAAGGGCATCGATCGATCGACACTCGCAGAAGCCAAGTCGTTCTTCAGATCGTGTGCATATTCTCTGTTAAAGCACTGATCGATCGACCCTTGTGTTGATCGATCGATCTTTCCTCTCGTGGAAAATACTAGAAAATACTTCAAATTTCTCCAAAGTCCACCTTCAAGCATGATTCCAACTATGAACGTTTTTGACCTGAAATCTCAATAAAACACAGACGAATTCTCCAAATATAACCGTAATAATGAGCTCAAAACCGACAAAATATGAGGAACATGAGTATGTCTGCAGTTTGTCTTCAAAGGTTGTAAGTTTGAAGGCTACATCTTCAAAGGTTGGTCCAGGGTATTGATCTAGAGAGTGCTCAATGATTGTAGAGACCTATTCATATCCCTTCCCAAGACCATGTAACATACCATAGATTTTTTTTCCTGATCTGAGAGAGGAAAGCCAATTGAGTCAAGTTGATCACATATCAGCTTAATATCAGACAAATAAGTTTCCATTGTCTTCCCGGCTTTAACACAGCTTTGTAATTTGTTCTGAAGAGAGAATTTCTTTGAGGCAGAGACTCTATTGAAGCGAGAAGACAGAGAAAGCCAGACTTCTTGAGCTGTCTGCAACCCAGACACTACTCGTAGAGCTTCTTGAAAGAGAGACCCCAACAGCCAAGCAATGATGAGTTGATCGTTTCTCACCCATTTGGTGAACTCTGGGTTTGCTGTTTCAACAGCAGCAATCCTAATACCTGTTGTAATCGTAGTAGGAGGACGAGGAGTGGTTTATGTAACGTGTCCCAACAACATTTGGCTTGAGAGAAAGGATTCGACTAGAGTTTTCCATATCAGGTAGTTCGAAGATGAAAGCTTTAGTGTAACAACTTGAGATATGCTTAGTGGGGCAGGAATGAAAGCTTCGGTGGAGCCATCCATGGATCTGATACCATGAAAGAAAATTACAGAGAGAAAGATGTTTTTAAGTTTCAAAGTAATTTCATATATTGTATCATCTTAAAGATGATCCTGTTTTAATATATACTTATATAATTCTTCTTCTTCTTCCTAATTAACTATTGCTAAAGGTTAAAAACGATCTTGAGAATCATTAGCCTATTATGATCCCTTGTAGATGCAGGACCATGATGACGTTTTGCTGTTGCATAGAGAAGACCATCGCTTTCATGAGATTTCTCTTTTGTCTTTGAACCTTCTTTTTCGGTCAGTGACTTTGATTTCTCTGTTGTAAGTGAACCTTCGGTTTGCTTCAGAGTCTTTGATCCTTCTGAAAGCTTTGAACCTTATGTTTGCTTCAATGTCTTTGAATCTTCTTTTTGCTGCAGTGTCTTTGATAAAGAAGCCATATGATTTATAGATACTAGATTGTTTGATTAAGGAGATTTGGTCCCTGAATATAGTAGAAGACAAAAGTCATGAGTTCATATATATACTTTCTTTCTTTTAGTTCTGATGGGATTAAAGTTGTGGTACGATCGATTAGACAGCAACTATGAGGTGAAGTCAAATTTCGGGAATATTGGTCCCCACATCTCTCAAAACTTAGATATTTATTCAAAAATGTGCGTTGTATAATTTGTAATCTTTTAAACATTATAGGTCAAATAATAAAAGTTTGAATGGTACGGCCGTATTCTCTTATCCGATCGCATGCCATTTCTTAAGGGACCACACTTAGTGCATTGCGTTATCGTCTCTTTAACTCTCCTCTCATTTTTTGCCACCCATTTATAACCACATTATTGCTTCCTTCAATCAACTCTATATCTTAAATCTTTCAAATCCTAGATTTCTTATTTTCGTGTTAATACTGAGCTTAGTGAGCATACAAAAAAAAAGGTGTAAGCAAAAAATGAGAAATAAGTAGTGAGACATTCTTTTGTCGTCAACTCCATCCATCTGTTTCTGTTTTACTTTAACATTAAAACTTTTGTTGTCGCAGTAAATGTAATTATTTGACCTAATCTCATGCCTCAATGAAGACCTAATCCCTTTTATTCTCAGTATACAATTAAAAAAATACGAATAAATATAGGAATAAATCGTCCTTTTGGCTTGTCTCGGTCTTTCTGTGTAAGTTCTCTCAAAATTCAACATCTCAAACACGTTAACTTCTAAAGAAGAAAGTTTCCATCATTTGAATTAATAAAATCTGATAATTTCTCTTTCTTTTCTTCATATTTCCCTCTCCTAAACCGAATATCGAAAAGAGAAGAAAACGATGTCGTTTCACTTCAATCATTTTACCGATCATCAACAACATCAACCTCCTCCTCCACCGTCTCAACATTTCCATGAATCTGCACCTCCTCCCAATTGGCTCCTCCGTTCCGATAACAACTTCCTTAACCTCCACACAGCCGCCGCTTCAAGCTCTGACTCTCCTTCTTCTGCCGCCGCTAATCAGTGGCTCTCCCGGTCATCCTCCTTCCTTCAACGCAACGACAACGCTGAAACATCCGGTAACCTCATCGAAGACGTTACCGGCGGAGAAGAGTCGATGATCGGAGTGAAGAAGGAGGCTGAGCGGTGGCAAAATGCAAGACACAAGGCGGAGATACTCTCTCATCCACTTTATGAGCAGTTGTTGTCGGCACACGTGGCGTGCTTGAGAATTGCAACGCCGGTAGATCAGCTTCCGAGGATCGATGCTCAGCTAGCTCAGTCGCAAAACGTTGTGGCTAAGTACTCAAGTTTAGAGGCTACTCAAGGACTCCTCGCTGGTGATGATAAGGAGCTTGACCACTTCATGGTAATACTTAAGTTCTCATTCCTTCTTACCATTCAATTATTCTTTTTTGTTTAAATTGTTTGACAAATTTGAAGATTGTTGGCTTTTTTATAAGAATTAATTAGGAGACTAAATATTGAAATTATGAAATTTTCATAAGATTGTACTTTGCCGACACACAAGATCACTAGGTTAGATCCTTTGTCAGTGAATCTAAACTTCGAATATTAACAGTTCAAATTTGACAGAAAAAGGTTTATTTTGTGTTAGATTTTGCCTATTGTAATTGATTGAACAAATTCTATTGATTGTAATTACGTATACACTCATCTGACAAAAATAACAGTTTGTCATTTTCTGTCTGTATCCCTTATATATAATTTGTTGTATTACTTCTTATTGAAGAATTTCTGTTTGACCATATATATCTAAAATTAATCTTTCGTAGACTTTAGTCTTTTTTGTTTGATCAAATATATTCTTATTTGGTTATCATGTTTTTGTATATGTTGTTGAAAGGTATTTACATGAATTTGTGCAGACACATTATGTACTATTATTGTGTTCTTTCAAAGAACAATTGCAACAGCATGTTCGTGTTCATGCAATGGAAGCTGTTATGGCTTGTTGGGAGATCGAACAGTCTCTTCAAAGCTTTACAGGTTAGCCTTAAACATTATCTTGTCATTGTAGCATAGATCAAATTTCAATGCTGTTTCATATAAATATTGATTTCGTGAGGACTTAACACATGTTTGTTGGGTGAGACAGGAGTTTCTCCAGGTGAAGGCACAGGTGCAACAATGTCTGAAGATGAAGATGAACAAGTAGAGAGTGATGCTAATTTGTTTGATGGAAACTTAGATGGGTTAGGGTTTGGTCCGTTGGTTCCTACCGAGAGTGAGAGGTCTTTGATGGAACGAGTCAGACAAGAACTCAAACATGAACTCAAACAGGTAAAGTACTGATATAAATAACACATCCTTCACTACCTTACTCTCATCGTTCGAATTAACCCTAGAGTTAGCTAGCGTGAGCTAATGATATAATTGCTATTGTAAAAAGGGTTATAAGGAGAAAATAGTAGACATAAGAGAGGAGATATTGAGAAAGAGAAGAGCTGGGAAATTACCAGGAGACACCACCTCTGTTCTCAAAGCATGGTGGCAATCTCATTCTAAGTGGCCTTACCCTACTGTGAGTTCTCTCTTTCTACTTCTTCAACCACTCACATGAATCATTATTTGTTCAAATGAAGAAGTCATGTATAGAGCTTCATTTTCCTTCTCACAAATCTCTGATTATATATGAGTGAGATCAACTTTTGGTAGGAGGAAGATAAGACGAGGTTGGTGCAGCAGACGGGTTTACAGCTTAAGCAAATTAACAATTGGTTCATTAATCAAAGGAAGAGGAATTGGCATAGTAATCCATCTTCTTCGACCGTCTCAAAGAGCAAACGCAGAAGGTACTTCACACTAGCAAAACTTTGTTGCTTGGTACAATTGTGCTTCTTTAACGAGGGATACAGTCTCTTATGGTTAGGTTATTGTTTGGTGTACATTTTTAAGACACATGGTGTTATTAAAACTAGGAGAGTTGTTTTGTTGAAGCAGTGCAGGTGAAAACAGCGGGAGAGAGCGTTGAATGTCACTTTGATGATCCAATAGCTTGATTGAAAATTGAAGCCATGAAGACACAAAACAAAATGTAGAAAGTAATTTGTCTTTCATTATATGTGATTTCATGTCATAATTGTTAGGAAACACACAAAACCCAAAGGAGAAGAAGCAGAAGCGATCGAGATTTGTAATTTGAGGTTTTAGATGGAATTTATGATAGGATCGTCACTAGCTACCATCTCCATCATCATATCTTGTGAATTACTCGGAGATTTTCTCTTTAACATTGTGCATTTATTTGCCGTATTTATATAATCATGAATGTATTTACATTTTAGCTATGTAGATTGATGAGTATATGTTTTGTCATATTAATAATTTCAGGTTTTTTGTTTATCTCTCTTCTTGTATGAATGGAACCATCTCTTGTAATATGTATGATTTGTTAACCCTAATACAAAAAAAAATATTATATAATACGACCAAACTCTGTGCCGTTTTTCACACTCCAACCTACCTGCAAAGAACTTGCCGTCCATAATGGGCCTCGCTATTTGAGAGACTCAATACGTTCAAAGTTTTCTGTATTATTAATAATGGGCCTCTTGGGTTTCTGTCGTAATACTTTATGGGCCTCGGAACAAGGGAATATACGAAAATATGACGTGGCATTTAGACAGGTGTGTCTTCTACTCAAAGATGAGAGGTACGTTAATGGGTGGCCCAATCAGAAATGACAGCTAGCTGAGCTGTATCATCAACGACGAAACTATTGCTCCTTCCTTTGTCCTTATCGATGAATAGTATAAATGTATATGTACATATATATACACAGTCCGTTAGCGGTGTGACTAATAAGTTAAAAAAAATTATTTTTTTAAAAATCTTTTAGATAAATATATTTTTGGAGTTCTTAAATTTTTTTAATATATATATATATGTGAATTATTTTTTTCGCGAACTCACAGAGAATGGACGATTTTCGGCGAATGAAGGATTCCAGGTGATGCGTCTCAGTGGTGGGTTTAGGGTTTTTCCTCAGTGCGTTTTCTTCTTTGTTTCTGTTTAGATAAGTCTTGCGATTTCTCGTAAGGGGATCTTGGTGGTTTCTCGGAAATCTTTTAGATTTAGGTTGTTCGATTAGGGTTTGGGGAGTGTTCGATTGGGCCGATTTAGAAGGAGGGGTCTTCGGTTTTTGGGTAGGGGAGCTTGTTAGGTTCTTATCCCGATGGATCTTCGTATAGGGTAGGTTGGGTTTTGTTTAGGGTTCGTGGGGGTAGTTTCGTTGTCTTGGATCCGTTTGGGTCCTTGGGTTTCTTGTCAGAGTCTGGTCTATGGGTCCTCTTCGCCCTCCGGAGGCTCTCATCGTCTGTTCCAGGTAAGTGGTTTTGGTGTCATGGTCTGTGTTGTTTTCTGTCTTTTAGCGCGATGCAATTTTGGAAATTTTTGTTCACTTTCGATTTATCGGAAGTCATTAGGGAGTAAGTGGTGGTTTAGGGGGACCGTTTTTACAATATCTGATAACATTATTTTCAGAGATTGTAGAAATGGGAGGATCCTGGTTTTAGTGTTGCGTGTAATCTCATATCCAAGGGATTTAAGTTACTCGGTCTTAATGGTTAACCATGGAGGGCCGGAGATTGTACCTATGTTTAGGGAAGGGTTATGTTTGGGTTTTAATGAGCTTATTGGGGACATCTTATGTCAGCTTAGTTATCTAAGGTTACAGTGTTCTAAGGTACATTGTTCTGAGGAATGTTGGATTGGTAATGGGCATTATTGGGTGCTACTCTGTCGTTGTTGTAGCCTTGTGTGTGGTGACTTGAATGGGATGAAACTGGATTTACCTGTCAATAGAGATCAGTTGATAGGTGTACGTGTCTTGAGATTAAAGAATGGTTCAAATTTAAAGGTCCTCGTGAGAGTAATAAGTATGGGTGAGAGATGTTTGATGATAACTCAGGGTCGTAGGAATATGTCCTATCATCAAATTTGGTTTCTCTGGCATGGTGTTAACACCTCGTTGTTTTTGGTACAAGGTAGCTACAAAGATGGTAGCTATGAAATTTTGGTGACGTTCTCCACAAACGGAAAAATCAATCTGGATATGATGGTAATGGTCGAATGTCGACAGGTATTAATTCTGTTCACTTTTCGTCTCTTATGTGAGTTATTAGGCGGATTTGAATTTTTATTGAATTGGAAATTGTGGCTTATTGAAATTAAAAAATTAGGCAGATTTTTATGGGTTTCAAGAATACCGGATAGGATGAGATTTGAATTGGTGAGGTTGTTAGGATTCTGGTTTTGTAGAGTGGTAACAACCCTTGAATCTAGGGAGTTTTCAAAAAATTTCACAGATTGGAGCGATTGGCAATCGTGTCATCAACATAAACAAGCCACACCAAGCGGTCCATGTACCTTTGATACCTCTGGTATGAACAAGAGGGAGTCTAAGGCGAAGGGGCATTGGATGGGGAGTATCTTAACGTTGGAAGATATTTGTGGTCTTTGGTTCATGTTTAAGTGGGAGATCAGAGGTTGTTATTGGCAACGATCGCTAAGATTATGCAAGTTAGAGGCTAGATAACCCAATTTACAGAAGATTACTTTTGATATATTTATTTTTCGAGTGGGATTTGTTGTACCAAAAGATATTGACAGTGATTTGTTAAATATTTGGTTTATTTCAGCTGTCAAATTTAAAAGTCATAAGATAAGATATAATTTCAAGATAAGATCTAATATTGAGAAATAATTTGGAAATCACGTCGAGACTTACCTCTATAAATATCACGACAATAGGTTGCAGAGATAAGCATTGGCTTTCACATAGTTTTAGCTGCAAAGTTAATCATTGGCTTTTACATAGTTTTAGCTTAGTTACTCCTAAGCCGAAATTGGCAAAGGAGGCTGCGGCCAAAGATAGGGACAGAAGTCCAGTGATATTCTAAATTTTATGATTAATATTTGTGTTGAAATTGCCAAGGATTAGGCAACAAAATTACTATTAGTTATTTGAGAGACATCTAGAAGCGTTATAAACCTGAATTTTTATTCCTTTCTGAGACTAAGAATAATGTTATGTTTTTGTAAAAAATACAGTGTCATCTTGGGTATAGTCTGTTATCCAGAGTTGAACCGATTGGTACAAGTGGAGGTTTAGCATTATTATACAAATATTATATGAACTTTATCATAAATTATAAAGATAAAAACATGATTGACATAATAACTAAACTAAATGAAACAAAAGCTTTCATTACGTTTATATATGGTGAACCGGTTCAGCATAGACGTGATTATGTCTGAGAACGGTTAACAAGACTTTGTACTCACCGATTGGAGCCTTGGTTAGTAACAGGTGATTTTAATGAGCTCTCTGGGAATCATGAAAAATTAGGCGGTTCCATTAGACCATTATCGCAATTTGTAGCTTTTAATAATATGTTGCGGGGTGTCCGACATAACAGTATCGTACAATGTATTTTAGATAAATCTTTTGGGAATGGCGAGTGGCACGATCTCTTTCCCAATTCAGAAGTCGAATATCTAGATATGATAGGGTTAGACCATCAACCAATTTTAGGTCGGTTCTCAGATTATACGGTATCCCCAAAAACGACAATTTATTTTTGATAGCCGGTGGATTGGAAAACCCGGACTTATGGACACTATTTGTAAAATTTGGAAGTCATGTTCTCTGTAGGACAGCTAACTGTTGATAATAAGTTGCGGGCGTGTCGACGTGAAATTTCACATTGGAGGCATACCAATATCGAACCAGGACAACTAAAAATTAACAAGTTGAAACAAGAGATAGAAAATCTTAAGAGTGATGGGCCCTCGGGTCCAGCTTGATTATTGAAATTGCAGTTAGATCTGCGGGCCGCTTATGCGGAAGAAGACGCTTACTAGAAATTGAAAAGTAGAAACAAATGGCTAAGAGAAGGCGATGAAAACACTAAATATTTGCATGTCCAAACGAAGTAGCGACGAGCCAATAATCGGATAATAGGACTTTATTCGAATGATGGTGTTTGGGTAACCAAGGAGGTTAATATTATTAGAGACGCATCATATTACTTCTCGACGCTTTTCTCCAATAATGGGGATTCCACTGTAGTTTTGGATGATCTTGAGTATAAGATAACTGACATGGATAATCATATTTTGATGCGGTGAGCTACTCATGAGGAGGTTCGTCAAGCTTTATTCTCGATGGACCCTAGTAAAGCACTGGGGCCAGACGGGATGACAACTTTATTTTTTCAGGAGGCGTGGGAGATCATCCACGTTGACTTAGTTGTTGTGGTTAATAATTTTTTAGTGAAAGGCTCATTTGAGCGGTGTTTAAATCAGACCAATATTTGCCTTATTCCGAAAGTTTCACGTCCGACGAAGATGTCAGAGTTTCGACCAATAAGTTTATGTAATGTGGTATATAAGATCATATCTAAGGTGTTGTGTCTTCGCCTTTGAAGGGTGCTACCTAAATTAGTTTCGGAGACACAATCAGCATTTGTAGCTGGACGAAACATCTCAGACAATATTTTGATAGCCCAGGTGATGTTTAACGCTTTGCGAACTAGCAGAGCGATAAAGGGGTAATTATATGGCAATTAAAACGGATATGAGTAAGGCTTATGATCGAGTTGAATGGAATTTTGTAACGATTTTGTTACGGATTGGGTTTTTGTGAAGCATGGATTAAGTGTATTATGTTTTGCATCACAAGTGTAGAATATTCGGTTTTATTAAATGGAGTCCCAGGGGGTCATATAATACCTCGTCGAGGGTTGCGGCAAGGTGATCCTATATCGCCTTATATTTTTATTCTATGTAACGAAGTGCTCATCTCTAGGTTACAAGATGCGGAAGAGAGAGGATTATTGACTGGGATTTCCATTGCGCGGAGTAATCCGGCAATGACACACCTATTATTTGTTGATAATAGCCTTTTCTTATGTAAAGCTTCAAAAGAAGAATCACAACAAATTCTGAATATCCTTACAGAATATGAGCGAATTTCTGGACAACAAATAAATTTTCAGAAGTCATCTATTCAGTTTGGTCAGGGAGTCTCTGCTCTTGCGAGATTAGAATTACACTAGTCACTTGGGATACATAATGTGGGAGGTGTGGGTTCTTACTTAGGGTTACCTTAAAATATTGGAGGGGCAAAAACGAAAGTTTTTGCTTATGTCCGTGCTAGACTAACAGCAAGGATAAATAGCTGGTTCTCAAAGTTTCTATCGAGAGCGGGTAAGGAGGTCTTAATTAAATCTGTCTTGACAACTTTGCCTACATACGTGATGTCTTGTTACAGACTCCCCAAGTCAATAGTCTGTCAGTTGAACTCTGTTATTGCGGATTTTTGGTGGTCTAATTCCCAAATTATGAAGGGTATTCCCAAATTAACGGTGTGTAAACCTAAATCTGAGGATTTTAACTCCGCCTTATAAGTGAAATAGTTTTGGCGTCTTTTGGATTACCCAGAGTCACTGTTGGCTAGGGTTCTAAGAGGTCGTTATTTCAAGGATACTAGTCCATTGACGGTCTAACTCGTCTTATGGTTGGCAAAGTATTTTGTGTGCACGACCCCTGGTTTCAAAAGGGGCCCTTAGACGATTAGGGGATGGTAGGACCACAAGGGTATAGTTAGACCCATGGATTCCAGATAGAGTACCTCTGCCGGCAAGACATATATCACTTTCTTTGTTTCCTGAATTGACAGTGGATCAGTTTATTGATCACCGATCGGGTTCTTGGAAGGAGGTATTGGTTCGTCAATATTTTGATCCTATTGATGTCCAATATATACTAGGCATCCATATCTCAAAGCGGTCACGTCCAGATTATTGGGGATGGCATTAGACAAGGACATGACGATACACCGTTAAGTCCGGGTACCTTGCTCAGACGACTAGCTCAACCTTCGTGGATGGCTGTCGAGGCCCAAATTTTCAGGCCTTATATGAGAAGTTGTGGAAGATTCGAGCCCCAAATAAAATACGGCATTTCTTGTGGCAAATTTTGTAACGTAGTGTTGCTATAAAGCATAATCTAATTCAAAGAAGGGTTAGATGCAATATGGAGTGCTTAAGATGTGGAGCCGAAACAGAGACTATTTCTCATGTTCTTTTCCAGTGTCCTTTGGCGCTCCAGACATGGACCCTATCAGATATCCCTTCTGCGATACACATTTTTCCAGGGGCTTATGTCTGGTATAAT
Organism: Lepidium sativum; assembly: GCA_023374145.1. Lineage (NCBI taxonomy): Eukaryota > Viridiplantae > Streptophyta > Magnoliopsida > Brassicales > Brassicaceae > Lepidium > Lepidium sativum. The sequence goes on from JAKUCM010002103.1 coordinate 36,297, forward strand.
TTGGATTATTTGTTTTGGAGATTACCTGATATGGGGCATCACATTTACTTTCTGTGGATGATTTGGAACATTTGGAAGGCCAGAAACGAATTTTGTTTTTCAGACATAGATACTGACCCTCACACCATTATTTCTAGGTCGATGGCAGAATGTAAATAATGGTCTGAGATTCGGTCACGACCATTGGTTCAACGGACAACATTACAGGGACACAGAAATCCTCATGGATTTTTTCTTCTACAACCTATTCCGGGTTCACTGCCTTCAGATGTCTGGTGGACGCTTCCTGGAAGGTGACAGACCAATTAACAGGGTTAGGGTGGTTCGGCTTTCCAGATTCGGTGGAGGGGTCTTGTTCGGGTGCTCGTTGCGTCAACCGCAACTTATCAGCGTTGCATGCAGAGGTCAAAGCCATTCTTTGGGCCATGGAGTCACTGATAGCTATGCATGCCATGGATGTTGAGGTGTCGACAGATTGTGAGACGGCGGTGCAGATTCTTAATTGTTCGGGGGAATGGCCAGCTTTTCTCCCTTACTAGGAAGATTTTGTACAGTTACGCAGTCTTTTTCAGTTTTCTTCCTCTCGACTATTACGCGGGATTTCAATTATAGAGCTAATTTTCTTGTTTGGTTTGTTAGAAAGACAGGCTATAGTTGATTGTATTGAACTTTGATTTGTGCAGTTAGCACCTTATAATATTGTCGTTGACAAAATATATATATATATATATATATATATATATATATTATAATGATTTTTCTTATTTATATTACATAAACAATCAGCTTTTTAATTTTTGTATGTTTTTCATGAAGATTTAGTTATTTGGAAATTATGTTAAATTTATTTTTATCAATTTCTCCTAAAAAAGTTAAATTTAATATTGATTAAATTTTATTTATGATTAGCTATATGAAAAAGATGGTTTAGTTGTCCTTTAAGCTAAAATTTTCTTTTAAAAATATCCTTTTGTTTTTATTCAAGTTTATAAGCAAAAGCATTTTTCTTATATTAAATTGCTCTTATATTTATAAAATAAAACAAATTTATGGTATGAAATTTTTTGTGAAATTCTTTTATCAAAACTACCAAAAAATAAAATTATATTATAACAAAAAAATATTTTTGTTTTATTTATATATGTTCTTATAAAAATAGATTACATTTGTGTTATAAAAATATATATGTTAAATATTGTTTTAATTGTTTTAAATTTCTGTAACCCTAAACACGATATAGTACGCAGTGCTTGAATAAATCAATGATTCGTTATCCGAAAGTGACACAAAGTAAGATAAATAAAGTACAAACGTATAAAGTGTTAAGTGGTAGTGCGTAAGTTGGGGGATAGCTAATAAAACAGAAATGACGACAAGCAAGTTCTAAAATATATGTTTATAAATTATACATTTGTACAATTGTTTTTATACATTCATTTGTTGGTTTTTTAATTGCTTACTAAGATATATGTTTAAAAATTATGTATATATTCGATAGAGAGAAATAGCTTTTCCCAAATACAGATACAAAGAAATAATGTTGGAATGAAGTTTGACGTTACATATTCATATTTTAATTTGCGTCGACGAGATTTATCAAATAAAATAGCATTAGTTAGCTAAGTTCACGATCTCTTTTAATCCAATATAATATAACGTTGAAATATCTATATTCGTTGGAGATACGATGCAGTTCTAAAATGATTTATGTTTTTGGGTGTTAAACATGCTGCTGCAATCTCAATTGTGTTGTGATATAACCAAGTTGTCATGCAAGTCCACTACAGCCGTTGGTAAACTGTGAAGTGATAAGATATCTTGATAAAGTGCATCTTTACAAATTTTGAACAATATAAATAATATAGAATTGTGATGGTGAATACAAATATCTAAATCGAAATTATCAATAACGATGATTGATATTAAACATTGTTATCAAGTGTAGAGATAATTGTAAGAGAAAAAAAAAAGAAAAGAAAAATAGACAAAAGAAGTAAGAATAGAGAAAGAGACATGTCGAGTGGTAGCAAGTGGGTATGGTCAGTAGGTAACAACACAAACACCAAAACCATCGACAATAAAAAGCGTTTTTGACTCGCTTTTCACTTCACTTCACTTCACACTCTTATCCTCAATCTCATCTCCACTTGTTTATGTAATTTTATATATTATAATATTGTAGATAATACGATGATTGGCTTCCACAATCATATATCGGCTTTGTATGTTTATTCCCGTGACAGCTTACCAGACTCTATTTTGATTCATATTTCCAAACTATAAAGTTTTTTTCCGACCTAATTAATATAATCTAAACTTAAAGGTTTATTCTTCTAATTACTATATTTATTTGATTATTTACACTAGCGGAATCTGGTTCTTGTGGTCTAATCACTTTACCCAAACCATTTTTTTGTTTCGTACCAAAAAAAAAGATAAATTATCCTAAAATTTTAAGCTTGAGTTATTGAGTGATTCAGTATACTATGAACATCTTTTTTTTTGTTCTAGCAAATTGCAATGTGGTAATTAACAAATTCTGATTGCAAATTTTGTTTACTCATCACTTAGATCCACCCACATTTTAGGGAGTGTCGATAATTGAATAACACAGTTCTGTTAAATGATAATTCTCAAAGAGATATTGAAATTGTTTGTTTGCACACTTAAATATTCGATGTTTATGATGAATCAATATACATATGACGTCATATTTATACGTCATCTCTCAATTCTCAAATGAAGCACGACGGAGAAACAGTTACAATTCCACCGTCATACAAAATAAGAAGAATTGAAAGATATATTTTCTTTATTTACAATTAATATAATCAAACGTCAGAAAGAGATCAAATCAACAGTCGCCGATCTAGATTTCGTCACCGGAGATTGAGGCAACCTAGCCGTGAAATTGGGGAAAGAACCATCCTCATCAGCGGATCGCAAATCATCTTCGAAATTGAGCGCATAACTCAAAGGATCGTAAGTGAAATCTCCAGGATAAGTCTGGGTTCGATGTCTTTGGTGATGAACACAATTATAAGCGCAATTGTGGTTGCGACATGTAACCTTGATGCGAGATTTAACGCGTCGGCATCGATCTCGTAACTCGAGCTCTTGTGCCGTTGATTTGAGCCACTCGTAAGGAGATCTTGGAATTCTCTGGCCAATCATCATAGCCTCAGGCTCAACCACTGCGTTGGCTCCTAAACAACAGATCGGAGATCGCATCCTGTGGTTAGTAGTTCCTCCTGTGGTTGATCGAGCGGAAGATGGAGAGCTGCATTCGTTGTACATTGTTGATTTAGATGAAGAATTCTGTTAAAGAAGAAGAAGGTGTGTTGAATGAATCAGAAATGAGAAGTGAGAGAAAGAGAATGAGAAGGAAAGAGAATAAATAGAATAAAAGAAGATAAGGCCGTTGGAAACAATCCGTGGTCTATGCGTGGGTTTGGGCCCGATCCGCGGTTTTTTAAATACGTTTTTTTTCATTTTATTTCTTTAATTTCTCTGTAATTTCTACCCATAAAGCCGGAATTGTAATACCGAAACCCAAAATTTTACTTATGTTTGCTTTTGGTTCTTCTTACTGTTAATTTTATTAATTAGGTAACTATACTTTTTAGTGGACTTTAATTCGTAATAAAAATACTGAACCAAACCAAATTAGAATCAATTTTTATTCGAAAGTAACAAAAAAGAAGAAGATGCAATTGTATATTATGAAACAAAAAGAAAGACTAATTAGTATTCTTATTCTAACTAATGTGGAAAATAATAAGTCTTTCCAAATGAGATTACAAAAGTTTCTTTGCCACCACCAAATTGACTCGCTCTGCTCTGCGTCGTCCACATCCAAAAACAATGTTTCAGAGACAAAACTCTAATCATCTGTTTCTTAGCTTTGCTATAGTATTAGCTTAAATTAGTACCTCTGTTTCTATATCTGTTTTCACATCTAGATCTGAAGATCATCTGAATCACTAAGCTCTTCCTGCGACTTTATACCAAAGCATCTCTTATCTTGCGTTTATACACATATTAAGTACCACCCAGACTTTAACATTTCTCACCTCTGTGGATTGTTCATGTTGTTGACTCCTAAGAAGATAAACGATTACGCTCCCGCTACTAATTCTTGTATGCAGCCAAGTGTAATGTGACTATACGAACAAGAAGGTCTAAATGTTGTATCAATGAATGAATGAGACATCAATTGGTAATGAAGGTCTAAAAACAGACATACACACCTGTGATTCTCCACTGCTAGGTCTTAAAATGGTATGGCAAAGTGAAAGAAGTTCAATTCCTAAATCACACAAAAGGCTTCCTGATACAGCCACTCTTCTCACTAGCTCCAATTCTCGGACTGATAGATCCAAAAGTAGCACTGAGATGTTCTGCATATAGGAGAAACATCTGAAATCAAGAAACATAACAGTATGTGTAAAACAAGGATTCAAAAGGAAGAAGAAGATAGCATACGATCAAGCATTCAGCAACTTCAACAATTAACATCGGACTTGTGGTATGCACCAACGCCACCCACAAAGATGTTTCTCCGATCAGATCGATTATAGAACTGCCAAAAGCTTCTGTGTTATAAGCATTGTTACCTAGCAAATTCACAATACAGAATGTCACAGGACCTCAAGATATTATTTCAACAAAGGAATTATATTTTCAAACAACCATGTCTAACCATGTGCAACAAAGATTTGTCTTAAACGACTCAGCTGTTGAGATAAATTTGTGATAGAATATGGAATCATCTGCAGTGACCAATATACAGAATTGTCATGAGAACTAATATGCTAAAGAGTATTCTCTGAGAAATTTAGAAAAGCTTTTGGAATTTCTCTTACAATAGATGGTGTAATATCATATCGTCTTGAAATCAGTTGAGACATCAGTGGAGAAGAATGATTAGTCACAGTGCCCTGATCAATAAAGGAGAGATACTCACATCTTAAATGCCAAGTACACGTAACGAGCCAAGACATTCCACCAAAACATAAAAGAAGATACAAATGAGAACAAGAGAACTTACTGAACTAAGATTTGAATTAGCTTCTGAAAAGAAACGAAGTTGTTTAACCAAATTAAAGAATTAGTATATCACAGAACAGTTTAACAAGAGTAATTTTGAGAGAATGTAGACCTGCATTACTAAAGAATTGTGAAATTTGTGGTCTTCCAACTAAATACAGAGTGTGGCCTTCTTCAACATCTAAGATTAACCCATTTGAAAGAAAATTCGATTGACAAAATTACAAAAAACATGGAAGTATAAGATGCCATACAAAGAAAAGAACATGATACCATAATCTAATAAGCGTTGATCATCCTTCAAAGCTCGTCCACGGAATATCAAACGGTGTGGTTGTTCCGGCCAACCCACACAATAGTTAACAATTTCTTGCTTCAATTCCAATACAAAGATCTGCAAACCAAATCTAAAGAATTGTATAGCAGAACAAAAATAAAGAACTGGATTACAAAAAACAGTCTAAAAGATCCATAATACAGTTTTCTTTACTTTTAATATGCTTGTTGTCGAATGCAATATCTTTATATTAATCGTAATTAAATCCCCCAAACCGTCCGAGTCTCCCATTGAATTCCTGAGTACCTAAAAAAAGAATCCAGTAAGAGAAAAGAACGTTTACCAAACTTCGATCTTTACGCAAACTGTAAAAGACCCAAATGTAGTTGATACTAACTGAGAAATTTTAAGCAAGAAACAGAATTCAATGAAACGAACTAAAACCCTAGAAAATGGAGATCGAAAGCAAGCAGGAAGAAAAAGAGCGTGATAAGAAGAAGAAAATACCAAATGCGGAAGACTCAGAACTTGAGAATGAGAAGCAATTTAGAAAGTGTGGAGCTTGACACAGAAATTTTCCTCTCAAATCCACCTTTCTTCGTTTCTCTTAACTTTAATTTTCGCGCTCTTTCTTCTTCTTCTTCTTTCTCTATGAGAGAGTCCTCTTATAGTCGTAACGAACTTCGTGCATTCATAAAATGTTTGGAAAAATAACAGATGCAACCCTGATTGTTTTTACTTTTTCATTTTAACCCCTGAGGTTTTTGTTTTCAATTTATCGACAGCAATGTGTATTTTTTTTCTTTTTCCAAACAATGCGTATCTTCTTAAAATTGAAAATAACACGAATATAAAAAAATAGAATCAAAACTCCACAAAATCACCCAAAAAACATGTAGTAATCAAGGTATAAAGTCTACTTAGATCCTACATTGTTGAGCAGAAGATAATTCTTCAAAATTAGAATACTTTTGGTGAATTCTTCATCGCCTTATAATAGGATGGTTCCGATGGAAAACAACAATTATGTCTCCTGCTTCAAATCTTATATCCACCCAAGAGTAACGTTCTGTGGGTCTCCTACCAATATTTGCGGTTTCATGGACTGCAAGAAGTAAGATTCCTAAATCACACACAAGGCTTCCTGATTCAGCCACACTCTGTTGGTCCAATACCCGAACCGATAGATCCAAAAGCAGCATTGAGATATTCTGCAGATAAGAGATATACATCCGAAATCAAGGAACATAACAAACAGTATGTGTAAAAATAGGATTCAAAACATACTGTTAAGCATTCAGCGACTGCATCATTCAACATTGGCCTTGTTGTAAGCAGCAATGCCGTCCACTGGCATATACTTATGATCAGATTGCGTCTAGCACGGCCAAAAGGTTGCTCGTTGTTTGAATTGTTAACTAGCAAATTCACAATACAGAATGTCACAGGGCCTCGAGATTTAGTTTCAACAAAGGAATCAATTCAAAACACAAACTCTAAGTCTAACCATATGCATCAAACATTAGTCCTAAATGATTCAACTGGTAATGCAAGGTTGTAATAGAATCTGGAATCACCTGCAGTAACCAATATACAGAAGAAACTTAGAAGCCTTTAGACGAGCCAAGACATTGTAGTAAACATAAAAGAAATTACAAAAGAGATCAAAAGAATTAACTGGAACAGGATTTGAAATTGGTGATCCTTCAACCAAATACAGAGTGTGGCCTTCTTCAACATCTAAGATTGACTCATGTTAAAGAAAATATGTTTGAAGAGAAAAACCAAAACACATGAAGTATGAAACAAAGAGAGGATACGATAATGTGATAAGCGTTGATCATCTTCCAACACTCGTCCTCGGAATAACAAACGATGTCGTCGTTCTGGAGAAATACCACAGTAGGTAATAATGTCTAGCCTCAATGCTGATACAGTGATCTGCAAATCAAACAGAAAGAAGTTTCTATAGCAGATCAAAAACGAAAGCATTGGTTTAACGATTATTAAGAACAATCTTACAGTTTGCTCTACACTTAAGGTGTGTGTTGTAGAATGCAATATTTTTATATGTATCGTAACTACATTCATCAAATCCTCCATGTCTCTCGTTTCTTTGTAAAAGCTTATGAGAACCTGAAAATTCCAGTAAGAGAAGAAAACTTTAACCAAACCAGCCAAAAAGACTAAAATTTTATCGACTTAATCTCCATGTCTTGTTCATTTGAAGACTGATAATGACAATCTGCGATCACAAGACACTAACTTAAACCCTAGAAGATGCAGAGCGAAAACAAGCATTAAGAAGAAGAGTGTGGTTAAGAGAAGAAATACCAAATGCGAAAGACTCAGAAGTGATTGAGAATGAGAAGTAATTAGAAAGTGTGAAGGAGATATTGGTTCGATTTTTGGAACCCTAGTCTTGATTGCTTCTTCTCAAATCCACCTTTCTTTGTTTCTTTAACTCTTTTTTTCCCGCTCTTTCATCTTCATCTACGAGAGAGTACGCTTATAGTTTATAACGAATTTTTATAATGTGTCTGAAATAACAGATATAACCCTCACTGTTTTTATTTTTGCATTTCAAACCCCGACTTTTAATCTTTTAATCTTTTAATCTTATGTAGAGCAAATTAAATGCTTTCCTTTTAAAGTTCCTTGTATATCTGAATTTCGTTTTTATGTTTGAAGATAACACAATTTTTCAAAAATGGAATAAAAACTCCAAAGATCCTTATTTTCTTTTGTAAAATGAAGACAAAATATGTTAGAAATACCCTAATTGTATATGGGCCGTTTATAAAGTTGGCCCTAACAGATTTGTGTTGTAGGCCCATACTCAATTTTTTAAATTAAATTATACAAAAGGCTTTCCTAATTTTTTTTGGTGCAAAATATCTAGAGTCTACTTATATAAATCCTACATAGCTGGGCAGAAAATAATGATTATTCATATTTAAAATATCTTTGGTGACTTCTTCGTCTTCGTTTGAGAACATGCATGTTATCAATATCAACAACAAAAAATTACTCATTAATTAATGTTTGATTATTATTTTTGTAGCAACAACTTTCAGAAAAAAAAAATCATCTTAATAGCTAAAAGTCTAAAACAATAGACATTAGACACAACGTTTATTTGTAAACTGTGGGACAAATATAATTATATTCTATTCATATTAAATCTTAAAATCTCAGTTTCTACTAATCTTTTATATTGAGTTTAGGTAGGTGGTTGGGTTTGTGTGTTACATACTCTTATTAGTACTAATATCTCTACGAATGATCTTGTAGGGTTTTTAATATTTATGTTATACAAAATAATGTTATTACAATGCATAAAAATGGTGTAATTTTACAGATTATTAAAGTTAATTGAAAGAAAAAGACAGAAGCAATTCTACATTTTTTACCATTTGTAATTAAAAAATCTAAAAAAGCAATAGTATATTAACTTGTATGACAACAATATATAGAAAACAATGAGATAATAATTGAACATTTACCAATATATATAAGAGAAGAGATGAGATGATTGATATTGATAAACAGGTTCTTAAGAAATAATAAAAAGATGTGTCGATTATCTAGACGACACTAAAACATGAAAATGTGTCTTTTAGTTTGGATGGTAATTGAGGAACCAAATCTACAAAGAGAAAATGGGAAATCAGCATAATATCATAATTATTGAAATCACAACATTATAATATTGGTAAGTAGTACAATATCATTGCTACAACCACCACTTTAATAATATGAAATATCTCAAAAGTAAAATAATCATCTTATAGTGGAATTCTCAAAAGTCTATAACCATTGGCATCAACCCACAGGTATCAGTTTATTCAGTATTACATTTATTTTTATATATAGTACTACACGTGGCACTTTTTAACTATCCACAAAAGCATTGTCTCTAATTTATCATCTCAGCCGTTGGATCAAAACTGCCCCAAATTGGTTAAGCTTAACTAAAAAACCGACATGGATTTGGAGGTATTTACAACTTATGCCATTGGCCAAACTTTTGTTATAAATTTGGTTCCTGACACTTGCTAGGTTTGCCCAACCAATCTTCCTCAGAAACCTTCTAAACAACTTTTCTCTACAAAACTTCTTCTTCTTCTTCTTCTTCTTCTTCTTCTTCTTTTTTCTTTTTCCAAATTTCCATTTTTTCAAATTTCCTCTTTACTTAAAGATACAAAAAAGAAAATGGTGACTACATCGTCTCGTACAAAGTCAAGCGGTCCGGTGCTTCGTTCTCAATCACCATCGGGTCGATTTTCTGGTGGTTACTCTAGAGCCGTTCCATCGTCTTCTTCCTCATCTTTTGCTTCATTGACGACTTCTAGCTTCTCGTCTCCATCATCAGCTTTCTTTCACAACAACAGTCATAGTCATCACAGATCTGCTTCCCCTACTCGTGTTAATCTCTACACAGCTCAATCGATGTCTCAATCGTTTCGGTATTCGCTTGATAACAGATCTAAATCACCAACTAATCAATCGATTTCCGTTTCGAAGAAACAACCACCAAGGAGTCACAAGATCTCCCAGACGAAGAGAACATGTATGTGTTCTCCGACTACACATCCTGGATCTTTCAGATGTAGTCTACACAAAAACGTGGCGAATCCACATGGTCAAGGTGCGACTTCGTATCCAACAAATGGATTGAATATGCGTAGATCGGCGATGACGAATTCGTTGGTGAGAATCGGTGGTGTTGAAGGAGAATGGGTGAGAAGAGCTTTAACGACGTTGATTCGACCTTCATCTCATCAATTGAAAAGGAGATCTGCATATCAGCCTCGTCCTAGTAGGCTCTCGATTATGTCGAAAGCTGATTGTAATTGATCAGATTTTCAGATTTCAGGTTTGCTTGTTGTGAACTCTTCTCTCTGAAAACCCCATCATAGGATCTGGCGTTGTGAAGTTACCGGAGAGTCATAAACACACAGATCTGTGGCGTTTGGGGATGAGAAATCATCATAAGCATCCTCGAAATCAAGATTTTGTAAAACGAAGAACACACCATCATAAGTTTTTTTTTTTTGTTGGGTGAAGAAGATGCGAGATGCATTGTACATAATTTCATTTTACTGTTTTTTTTTTCGTGATGTCTCAGACCCAAAAAAAAAGGAAAAATTTAATGTGGGACTCTTAAAAGTTTTAGACCTAAAATTGAAAATCAAAAAATAGAACTGAAACCAAAATTTTCATAATATAATTTTGGAATTTGGATATCGTCTTCTAAATTTTCATCGTTTTGTCAGATTTCTGATTTCTGTTGATCCGTCGTAAGTCGGCGTTCGTATCTTTCGTCGTATTGTCGTTATTTAGCGTTAAGCGTCGTCGTTTCCGTTGAGCGTTACGTTGTGTCAGGTATGTTCTTTTTCGTTCGTTTATTTTATTTTATTTATTTATTTTCAAATATAAATTACTAATATTTACTCGTAATTATCAATTTGATTTTTTGTTTTTGTTTTTTGCAGGTTGCGTTTGTCGTTGAAGCTTTGATTTACTAAACGAGTACATGAATTTTCGGATGGAATTGAGAAATAACCAAAAAGACAGCATAAAAAATTACAGTACTAAACAAAATTCTAATACCCAAGGCGAGGAAAAAAAGAAATAAAGGGAGAATCTTATAAATGGCACATAGAAAATTAGGGACAAAATTTACATAGAAAGGAATAATCAATTTTCCAATCGGTTATGATACGCATTGGAGAAATTATAACTCATAAAAATAAATCAGGTAGTGATGAATAAAATGTAAGAAGACCACAAAGTTGGGTGGGACTCGTGATATTTTTTGATTGACAGAAACATGGATCGGTTTAACTTTGGTCCGATTTGGTATCTTTAACCGAGTGAAACCACTGAATATTCCTATTTTTGCAAAACTTTTACTTCTCCATTGTATATTCTATAGTGCTGGTCGTAAAAAACAGTTAATTTTTTTTTAAAAAAATGGTAGATAAGAAAATAAAAAAATTAAATAAACTAATGGTAGTTGGAAAAAAAAAGAAGAACATTGATCATAGTGACATCATCGGCCGACTATATTTTTGTCAAATTTATAAGAGGCATATTAATAAATAAAATTGTAGCTAAAAAACAAGTTGAATAAATGATGAAATAGAGGATCTTTCATTTTATTAAAAAGAAAATGAAATGAGGAATGGGAAACACGTCTTCCTTAGGTGGAAGAATATATGGAACCATAATTGTTATATTATTAATTTGTTTAAGTACCATATCTTTCTTTTTTTTTGGTTTTTGTTAGTTCATAGATTTGGTTCAACCAATAGTGACATCATATATGTGGTTCGCCGACTACTTGCCTACTATTAATATTAGGTCGTAACATTCCTATTAAAAAACATGAATAAATTATATTCCCAAATTATTATCATATTTTTCGCAAGATGTATAGGTCCAATGAATGTATATATTAAAGTAAGAATTCATATTCCATAATCAAGGAAGCTTCTTCTGTCTAAAAATTTCATCTGAATTTAGGATCTTTTAATTATAGCATAAGTAAAGAGATTTGTAAGATGCGCACTGTTACGTAATTGAGATTTTAGCAATTCGAAGCGTTACTTGCCACTTCATCAATCTCATGTCGATCATTTAACACGTCGTGCACTATAATTTGATTTTTTCATGATACAAGAAAAAAAAATAGAATATAAAATTTGATAATATATCAGTTTTGTCAATCTAATTATAATAACAAAATTAATAAAAAAGTATAATAATAAAAATTTACACTGAAATGGTGATAGGCTACAAGTAATTGACTAAATAGTTAAATTTTTATATAATGTAGATATTATAATTTAATTTCTGATTGCATAAATATAATTTTTTTTACTAAATTTATCATATGTACTAGATTAAAGGTCATATGCTTTTTTTTTCTTTTAACTTCGTTATATTTTCTATTTTTTTCATTATATTTCGACTTTTCAAACTCATAAATATCTCGATTTCCAAATATTCTGTAATCAATTCCACGACACGTTTCATGACTATTGCTCTCCAAATTTTTGCATTAGTTATTACATTTGGATACAGAGCATAAACCAAATCTCGTACGTTAGATCAGTTTAAGAATGATACTATTTGTCAGGACTCACTGGGAATTGAACCTGAAATTTTGGAATAGATACCATTTGTTTACTAAAAGAAACAGATTTGCCAATTACAAACGTGTCTGCCTGTGAATTAACCCTCGCGATTAGACTTTGTTAAATCTATAATTACTACTAATCAATGTATATTTTGTTTGACCTAGAATTGATGAATACTATTTTAAACAAATTATCCTCTATAATAAAAGAGTAGATATCTTAAGTCGGAGGATCAGATCAGAATTCAGATGGTATGAGACCAATACAGCTAGTAAATGATCTCTAATATTAAATTGTCAATATCAAACATTCAAATTAGTGGTCACTAGATATGTTGTCTCTTAAAATCTTTTACTACACTCTAACCACACGTCTCGCTTTTGTGACGCGTGTCCAAAGCTAAACCGACTTCTATAAGAAATAGAGATAAGGACCATATGGCTCCATCAATCACTCACTTTCTCTTGCACTTTTACCTTTAAGTTTTAAATTGTTGACAACTACAAAAATGACACAAAAAATATCAAGTTTACAGATGAATTTTTGAAGTTATTGTCGTATAGATAAAGATTATATAAGGGGAACTTCGAATTGTTAAAGTTTGTGTACATATAATTATCTCAAATACACTATGATATACCAATAGTTGTTTTTTTATTTGCTCGTCAACTCCTCCTATTTGATACTCTCCCGTTTTATATTATTTGTCATTCACAATATTTCACACATATTTAAAAAAAGTTAAATATTCTATTATGTTTTTGATTAACTATTAAAATTCTAAACTATTTAATATTTTATTTATTTAGTTAGAAACAAATGAGATCATTTTATATTCAAAATGCATTGGAAAATGAAAATGACAATTAAAATGAAACAAAAAATTTAATCTACAATAACAAGTAATATGAAAACGGAGAAAGAATTATTAATACGTTCATTATTTATTGAAGTATGGTCAAACAACGTCACCTAAGTTCAAATGTGCAATCCAACTATATAATATAATTGGGACCTTGAAAACTTGAAATTCTTATCAATATGATTAATTCTTATCAACCGTTTTAATACTTATGACTTATGGCTATTCACTACAAGAGAACATTAGTTTATGGACCATTTTTTACAATGTTTTTGGAACATCGTAAAATAGGGAGGTATTTGCAACTCCCTTACGACGTTTTAAAATAACGTCGTAAATGAGTTGTAAACGTACAACAAAAATTTACGTTGTAAACAAGTCGGTATTTTACGACTTCTTAACAACGTTTTCCCATTGCTTCAACAATTCGTTGTGAATTAGTCCCTAAGTTGCAACTCTTTTACGACCTCTATAATTTACATCAAATTAACATCGAATGTCAAAGTAGGTATACATGTTTTTGTTGTTACGTAAAAGGTTTAAATAAATTTAAACTTGGAGTTGTAAAGTTGTTGTTAAATTAAAAATTTCGATGTTAGGACGTCTCTATTTTACAACTTATTTACGACTAAGAAGTTTACAACTATTTAAGGACGTAATTTCAAATTAGATATTTATGGTTAGGTACCAGTGTTGAAATTTACTCTTAATTTGCAGGAAGTTGTAAAATCATAGTTAATTTTTTGCCTATATAAGGAGGAAGGCTCTCTTCATTAATCACAACATCAAAAAAAAAAACGCGGTAAAGGGGAAAAAAACGGTTTTGTGGAAAAACCAAAAAAAATGTCTTTCGGTGGAGATATATTCGAGCAATGGAAGTGGATGTATATGCATAGAGATGCTGCTGGTATCGTGACAAAGGAGTTTATGAATGGGGCAGAAATATTCATGCACCAAGCTAGTCTAACAGAAATCACGGTTGAATCGGGTAAGATGTTCTGTCCTTGTTCGAAATGCAAAAATATGAAATTTGCCCGAGTAGAAACTGTTTGGAATCATCTATTAAATAGAGGGTTTACACCGCATTATTACATATGGTTTTAACATGGTGAAGGTGATAACAGTCGTGTAAATGATGAAGCAAGTAGTAGTAATTTTAAGAATGTTGATGGTAATATAGGTGAATCAAGTAATTTGCATGATGTTGGTTATCGGAATGAGATTCTTGGGGATGTAGAGCATGATAGGATGCATGAAATGGTCACAGACACATTTCAGGAAACTAATACTGATCAACCTATAGTTGCTGAGGCACCCAATTTAGATGCAAAAAGGTTTTATGACATGCTAGATGCTGCAAACCAGCCTCTCTACGAAGGGTGTAGAGAAGGTCTGTCTAAATTATCATTGACAGCTAGGATGGTGAATATTAAAACATAATGTAATTCATCTCAATCATGCATGAATATGTGGACTGACTTGCTCAAAGAGTATTTGCCAGAAGACAATGTTTGTGCAGAATCATATTACGAGACGGAGAAATTGGTCTATAGTCTTGGGTTGCCGTGCGAAACCATTAATGTATGTATAGATAATTGTATGATCTACTGAAGATGATGATATGTTACAAGAATATCGGTTTTGTAACAAACCAAGATATAAGGCACAAGGGAGTGGGCGTAAGAAGGTTCCGTATCAACGGATGTGGTATTTGCTAATAACTGATAGATTGAAGAGGTTATATCAGTCAGAGAGGACAACAGCTGCGATGAGATGGCATGCAGAGCATTCACAGACAGAAGGAGAGATTAATCATCCCTCAGATGTCAAGGCGTGGAAACATTTTAATACGGTACACAAAGATTTTGCTAGGAATATTAGGAATGTTTACCTTGCTCTATGCACCGATGGTTTTAGTCCGTTTGGAATGTCTGGCAGACAATATTCTGTGTGGCCAGTAATCCTCACGCCTTATAACCTTCCTCCGGGAATGTGCATGGAAAAAGAATTTTTATTCCTAAGTATACTTGTTCATGGTCCTAATCATCTGAAATGGTCTCTTGACGTGTTTTTGCAACCTTTGATTCATGAGCTGAAACAATTATGGACGCAAAGAGTTCGAGCATATGATTGTTCTATCCAAAAAAATTTTACTATGAAGGCGGTGCTTATGTGGACGATAAGTGACTTCCCTGCATACGGAATGCTATCTGGTTGGACAACATATGGGAGATTGGCTTGCCCATATTGCCTTGGGAGAACATATGCATTCAAACTGAAGCATGGTAGAAAGACTTCTTGGTTTGATTGTCATCGTCGATTTCTTCCAATTAACCATCCTTACCGAAGGAACACGACTCTATTCAGGAGTAAAGTTAAGGTAAAGGATCCCTCTCCCTTGTATCTATCAGGTGAGGAAATATAAGCAAATATGGATTATTATGAGGCTTTGGCTACTGCTCCTCGAGGGGGTAATTGGCACGTTCCTAATAATATGCCAGATTATTACGGACGGCATCATAACTGGCATAAGAAGAGTATATTTTGGGAGCTGCCATATTGAAAAGATTTGTTGATTCAACATAATTTGGATGTGATGCACATCGAGAAGAATTTTCTTGAGAATATCATGCATACGATTTTGAATGTGGCTGGTAGGACAAAGGATAACAGGAATTCACATTTAGACTTACCAGCTATTTGTTCAAGGAATGAGTTGCATATCATAAAAAACACTTAGGAAAATAACAAAATCAAAAAAACGTTGTAAGGTCGTTGGCGACCAGAAACGTCGTAAAGACGTTGTTAGTCGCCAACGACCTTACAACGTCTCTTTCATTTTGCGTTACGGGTATTCAATTTAACATAACGTCTCAATGAATTGTACCGTAGTGGTACATTGAATCCACATTTGCCAACTTATTTACATCGAATACGTTGTAAATTCGACCCTAATTTTACAACTCTTTTACGACGTTTCATGAGTTCCCAACTCATTTACAACTCCACGTATTCCCTATAAATACATCACCAATTTTGCAACATTATTCCATCATTCCCCATTCCACAATCTCTCTCTAAGGTATCCCTCTCTCCCTTCTCTCTACAATTTTTTTTTGTTGCAAATTTAGAATATAAAATTATGTAGGTTTTTTAGAAATGATGTAGTAGGTACGGAATTTAGAATTTAGGTTTTATATATTATTTAGTAGTATCCAACGTCTAATTTACGAAACATCCTTTTGTAGGTACAAATTATGGCACCCCGGAAGCATACACGCTGTGTCCATTACAGTGACATACTGGACGGCACCGCATCATCTTCTACTTCCTCGGCTGTGCCAGAGACACAGTCGCAGTCACATCATCAGAGTCATACACCCCCACATACTTCCCTAGTACCAGAAGTGGTCGTAGATCCCCCTCCGACGAATGCTGTGGTCCATCCAGACCTCTTGGTGCCGCCTGATGCACCTTACGCGCAATACCGGGTTGAGGATATTCTCGTGGCACCAAAGCACACGTCGATCGTCCAACTGGAACCTATTGGTACATATTTAGTTTAATTTACATACTAAATTTAAGCATTTATAATTAAATAGCTAATAATATATATTAAAAAAATTTCAGGTTCGGTATTGATAGCAAAGTGGGACGTACCATCACGGAATGCATCAAAAGCTATTTTGTAGAGGCGACTCCAAATTAGAAATCAACACCACATTACATTCGCATAACGTGGTTCAAGATTTTTGCGGTAATTTTTTTTTTTACATTAATTTTTATTATTCAACATAGTATAATATATATATTAAATATTAATTAATTATTATAACTACTAGCAACGTTGGAATCGGGACGTCTCTATCAACGAGACTGTCCGACATGAGTTCAACCGCAAGGCCATGAAGCGGCTTATTAACACAGTCTCAGACTGGAAAACCGAGTGGGAGGTGAAGGGAGATGCCGGGAAACCCACATTCATGAACAACGCTTGTTGGGATGGACTGAAGAATTACTGAGTAGACCATGTACCTGTGAGGAGAACTGCTCAGTGTTCCGCCTCCCGGAAGACGATTGGGCCCGACGGCTTACCAGCCGCAATGCCGCACACTGCAGGCCAAATGCCTTTTGGCGGAGTGGCAATACAAATCGTAAGTATTTTTTAAAGTAATTTTTTTCGTTTATAATATTTATTAACATAAATTAATATTTAATTAAAAATTAAATTTTATTAGGCGGAAAAAACTGGACAGATTCCTACGCTTTCAGAACTCTATGCCGCAACCCATAAGAAGAAATATGGCGTCTTCGTCGATCCACGTTGTGAGCTGCTACATAACCAGGTTGAAGCTGCGGTTCAGGAGCATCAAACGCAGTTTTCCTAGGAATCCACCGACGGTACTCCAGTCCAATTGAGTGCTCCGGAGATCAACGCAATTTATAAGCAGGTATTAAATTAAATACTTTAATTTAAATAATATTTTTTCCTTGACAAATCTTTTTTATAGATCACTCCAACTAAAAAGGGACGAATTATTGGCATAGGATCCGTCCAAGATGTCCAGAGAGTCACTTCTAACTGAATTGGCGAAAAATCACTCCGTACTCAGTTGCAGGAATCTCGTGCGGAAATTGCTTCGCTAAAGCAAACGACGGATGAGAAATTCGTAGCCATGGAATCCATGATGAATATTTTGGTCGCGGGCAATCCACATGCATCTACGGCTTTGGAGCTTAGACGTCGCAACCTTGGGATTAAGCCTACCGAGAATGTCGAGGTCGATTTGAACGAGCGGGTAGCTGAAGATCAGGACGACCGTAGCTCTGACATGTTCGACAAATTACTTCGTTAAATTTTGTAAAAATATTTTGTAATTTGTAATTAAATTTTGTAAAAACATTTTAATTTTATATTTTAGTTTTATATTCTAATTTTAATATATTCATTTCATATTTTTATTTAAAATACAAAAAACTAAAATTCACAATTTAATAAAAAATAAATCAGATATTTTAGTCTCTAATTCGATGTAAAATCTTCGTCCTTAAGTAGTTGTAAACAATTTCATCTTTAAATAGTTGTAAAACTTTCGTCTTTAGTTAGTTATAAATTTTTCGACTTTAATACGTTGTAACACATTTCGATTTTAAAACGTTGTAAAAGATTTCGAATCTACTTAGTTGTAAACTAAACGTTGTAAGTTAGTTGTTAAGTTTTCAACTAACTAACAACGTTAATTTTCCATCGAAATTACAACTCTCACTTTATGTTACGACGTTTTTACAACGTCTAGTTTACGACGTTTTAACAACGTAATTTTTACGTTGTTAAATGTTACAACGTTTTTACAATGTTTTGTGTCTTACGACGTGCAAGACACGACGTACCACGTGGCGTCCCTAATGCGTTGTAAACAGTCTTTACAACGTTTTAGGGACAAATTTTGGAGTTGTAAAAGGTGTGTTCTCTTGTAGTGATTTATTGTAGAGGTAGGGTTCATGTCTTTTTCCTTCCACCATTACTATATACGAATAGTTGTTTCAGATTTGAGGTGCTTAAGATTGGGTTAGAGATTGAATTTTGTCAAATTAAATTGTTAACAAAAAAAACTATTAGTTGTTTTTTAAAATTGTAACAGTTAAACCTATAAAAATGTTTGGATTCTGAAAAGTTATTATTTTTAATTTGGCAATTAGTTTTTTTTTTTGAAGTTTGAAATCTTGGTACGATAGAAATGAATAATAACAAGCTTATAGATTGATATTTATTCATTTATAAAAAATATTTGCACAAATTTTTGTAAAATAATATATCCAGTCCAAAATTTTATAAAACATTAAAAAATAGAAGCTTGTTTAGAGTCTAAGTTCTTTCAATTTATGCCTAATACATATTCTGAACGATCATTAAGTTGCTAGTAGTTACTTGTTGAATGGCATTTTTTGCTTTTTTTTTGGTTGAAAAAGTTAAATTATGATAAGTCATAAGTAAATGATACGTTAACTAACGCTAACTAAACAAAAGTTATATTTTAATTGTTACTATAAGAACCAACGTTAGCAACTTTTACAGTCGTTAAATATCTCAAAGTCATTGCTCTCTATTATTTTTGAGTTCATACTCTCTTAATTAAGATAGAAAAAACAACATTATTCCGCCGGAAAAAAATAGAAGCTTGGAGAAGAAGACGTGTAAATTGATTGCGCAAAGTGATGTAAAAAGTCAGAAAAGTTGAAAGTGTAAAAGAGTACTGACAAAATTGATTGCATATCACCATGAATGTTATCGAAGCTTTGACTATGACCAAGTACAATTCTATTGATTAACAAGATCATTGATTAGATTACAATACCACCCTTATTAAAACAAAACGAAGCGAGAGATATCATATCTCTTATTAATTGGGCCGGCCCAATAGAGTTATCAGCCCAATATAGGTTTTTTTCTGTCATATCAATAGTAACCGTTCTAATCTAGTTTGGTTGTCTGTATATCATATTGTAGTTACGACAATGACACGTATTAACTAAAACAACATCGATACAGAAACAAGTGTTAGGCGAAATATATAAAAAAAGTTCCAGAAGGATGGAGAAGAAGAACAACATGGATCAAAGCATGAGATTAGATACGATCAAATCAGAAATCAAAAGAGAGAAGAATCTGAAAAGCCAAAAGAAATTAAGAGATTAGAACTAAGCTTGAAGTAAACAATCTCCTCCTTTATGTTTATTGTCGATTACTAATTAATCTCAAAGCAGAGCACTCTCTGTTTCCAATGAATGGATCTCATCTGAAAACAATGTGTCTCTCATCACTTGTTCGATCTTTCGAAAAGTGGGAAACAAAATGGGTTTTCTCTTTGGTTTGTTCATGGGAATCACAGTTTCTGTTTGTTTGGTTGTTGCATTTGCACACTATTCTAATGTCAGATCCACTCGTCGTGCTGAATTGGTATATCAATTTCACATTCTAATGTTGGTTTTCATTCAGTAATGTAATAAAGAAAAATAAACATGGTTACTTGTCTTGAGTTTTTTAGGCGAGGACCATTGCTGCGTTTGCAAGAATGAGTGTTCAGGATTCTAGAAAACTTCTACCTGGAGAATTTTATCTTTCATGGGTTGTGTTTTCACAGAGACAAAAGTTGAGTTTCTCTAGCTAAATATCTTTTCTTTTTATAGCAGATTTTGTTGATTTATTGATATTGATACTTGTTGGTTACATTACAGTTGAATTGGCTTAATCTTGAACTCGAAAAGATCTGGCCTTATGTAAATGAGGTAACTTAAACTGAATTGCATTGGGTTTTTTTATCTTTTGAATGGTCTGCTGAGTTTGGTTTTGTTTTGTTTGGTTTGGTTGGTTACTCTTGCAGGCAGCTTCTGAGCTGATTCGAAGCAGTGTGGAACCAACCTTAGAACAATATGCACCAGCTATTTTAGCATCTCTCAAGTTCTCTAAGTTTTTACTCTTGGGACTGTAGCTCCTCAGTTCACAGGTTGGTTTAGCTCCTTGGTTTTGTTTACAGTCTCCATGTTTGGTTTGTTTAGTTCGTAAAGGATTGGTTGTGATGATCACTCATCTTCAGGAGTTTCTATCTTAGAAAGTGAAACTGGACCTAATGGAATTACAATGGAACTTGAAATGCAATGGGACGGTAACCCAAAAATTGTGTTGGATATCAAAACCTTACTTGGAGTGGCTTTACCAATTGAGGTACTTTACTATTATTCTAAACTTTTAGCATAGATTTGTGTTGTTGAGAATTTGGTGTTGTATGTATTGTGAATAAACAAGACAAGATGAAGAATAAACTCTGTACTTTTAGCACAATACAACCACTCTACAGACATGATTATACAGTTGGGATATAATATTCTAAACATAAGAACAAAGGATAAAATAATAATAAAAACTTATCCTAAGAGTAGAGCAACGGCTCTTTTAGTTATGTCTGCAACTTCTCTCCATGCTGCTTGTCCTTTGCTGAACATCATACGGTCGTAGCTTCCTCTGTATTGGGAACACAATTTGTTGCAGAGTTGACTTCGTTAATCGGCCTTGGGTTTGTGTTATCTTGGCCCATATCTTGTTTATCATGTTTACATGTATAGGTGAAAAATGTAGGATTCACACGCGTTTTCAGGTTGATTTTCAACCACTTGATGAATTCCCTTGTTTTGGTGCACTTTCTTATTCGCTGCGCGAGAAGGTAATATAAGTGATGATTTTCATTGCTTGTTCTGATATTTACTGTTATGTTTTAGTGATCTTTGTTTGTTCTTTTTGAGCAGAAAGGGCTTGACTTTACACTTAAAGTTGTTGGTAGTGATTTAACATCAATTCCAGGGATTTCTGATGCAATCGATGTATGCAAAACGAAACAAAACTAAAGAAGTGTTCTTATATTCTTAATTACAATATAATGTAACCTATAATTTGGTCATGACAGGAAGCTATTCGCGACGCAATTGAAGACAGTATAACATGGCCATTAGAAAAATAATACCTATAATTCCAGGAGATTACAGTGATCTAGAGTTGAAACCTGTTGGAAGATTGGATGTGAAGCTTGTGCAAGCAAAGGACTTAGCTAACAAAGACATGATTGGAAAATCTGATCCTTACGCCCTGACAAAACCAAAAAGACCAAAACTATTGTAAGAAATTCCCTCTTACTAGATTCCAGTATCTTTATCTTGGTGATTTGGTTTGTGCTCAACTCTCTAGCTATTACTGTTTTATGTCATTTAGAATAACTCGTTGAATCCAATTTGGAATGAACATTTTGAGTTCATTGTTGAAGATGTATCAACTCAACATTTGATGGTAAGCCTGACGATGAAGGAGTTGGATCTTCTCAGCTACTTGGGGCTGCTCAAGTACGTTTAAACGAGCTTCAATCTGGGAAAAATAAAGATATTTGGTTGAATTTAGTTAAGGACTTTAGAGGTCCAAAGGGATAAGAAAAATCGTGGTCAGGTTAGTATTTTTCGTATCCTTACAAATGATAACATCTCTCAAGTATTAAAGGTATAACTGTGATAATGTAGGTGCAGTTGGAGCTTCTATATTGTCCATTTGGAGAAGACTGCGGATTCAAGAACCCATTTAACCATGACTACTCATTGACCATTTTAGCGAAGGTACTTAAGCCAGAAAGCGAGGATTCAGATGTTACAGATGTGATAAAATCGCCGAAAAAAAAATGATGTGATTGTGAGAGGAGTGTTATCTGTGACTGTTGTAGCTGCGAAAGATTTACCAGCTGTAGATTTTATGGGGAAAGCAGATCCATTTGTGGTTATTATGTTGAAGAAATCAGAAGCTAAATCTAAGACAAGAGTTGTACCAGACAACTTGAATCCGATTTGGAACCAAACATTTGATTTTGTTGTTGAAGGTGCTTTGCATGATCTCTTGATGCTTGAAGTATGGGACCATGACAAATTTGGCAAGGTAAGATTGAGAATCTGAACAAATTTAAAACATGATTATATTGAAACAAATGTTAATGGTTTAATTTGTGGTAATGAAGGATAAAATGGGGAGAGGGATAATGACATTGACAAGAGTGATGTTAGAAGGAGAGTATCAAAGATTGGTATGAATTAGATGGAGCTAAATCAGGAAACTTTGTATAAATCTCAAATGAGACACCAAGACTTATGCTCAAAGACTCCTCTTGATAATTTTTTCTTGGATTTTTTTTGTCAACTATTTTAGAGATTTCTAAAATTTCACTCCTATCAATGTAGTTAGGTGTTCGATACTTGACGCCTTAAAATTCTTTTTGGCTTATTCTACAATTTAATTACACAATTTTTTGTTTTATTATTCTACTCTTTAATTACACAATTCTTTGTTTTATTATGTATTTTTTTCTTTCTTGTTGTATAGTGTGTTTATCACCTTATGGTTATCTTTCTTTCCTTGCGACAGAAGAAACTAATACTACACTTTTTTTTTGTTTATATTTGTTTTACCATATACACCCTCTGTCTTTTTTAAGAAAATTAAATTTTTAATGCATATATGATTTAACGTATATATTTTTAATGTTTTATTTTCTAAAATAATAAATAACATCGTAATGTTATTTTACAAATTTTCATAATATAATAGGAATGTGAAAATAATAGGACAATAAAATAATATAACATTGCAAGAATTGATTGTTAATTATTCTGGTTGCTCTAGAAAGTACATTTTTTTAGAATACTAGAATTAAGTCGATCATGTTCTAAATTTATTTTTGATTCTTATTTATTCTAAAAAGCTAATTTTATTTAATATTTGTTTTATTATAGTAAAACACTAATCTATAACCAAAATTTATGAATTTTGCAAAAATAGAATTCTACAACAAAATAGTTTACAACCCAATTACTTGCAACAAAACAAATTTACAACCAAAAAACTTACTGCTTAGAAGTTAGAACCTACGACAAAAAACATTACCAAAACACCCATAATATGTTGACGTATTACGTGGGCAATAAGATGGTGTTATAGTGGTGGAGCAAACTGAATTAAAAACAAGAGTCTTGTCGAGAATAATGATTCGGTCGTATAATAATAAGATTATACTATGGTTTTTGTCAGAGTATAAAATAAGAATCTTACATACTTTATGCTGTTCTAGATTTGGCCAAGTGTCCCATTTTGAGTTGAAACTATTCCTGGTGGAATCTTCTACTCTGCTTACGCTTTTGCGTGACTCGTTACAAAACCTGACACATCTCTCTTTTTAATTTCCAGATCTATTTCTTTAATAAGAAGACATAATCAACAATTTACGTCTTGAAATTACGAAATCGGATATTCCCTTAGTAAATTAAAGTCCCTAATCAATTTTATTATACTAAAACATATACAAACAAAAGACGAGACGTTTTTCCCAGATAGCCAAATAACCTCATTCCCTCTTTCTTCTCTGTCTATTGTTCGTTTTCAGAAACTGACGTCTCTCGTCTTCTTCTTCTTCAGATTTCGTACCAAAGATCACACTACTATTTTATAGTATACTTGATCCCTGATTCTCACCACTTGTTGCAGCGTGATCAGTTAATTTTTCCGGATCATTCGGAGCGACTAAAATGGTGGGAAACGACTGGGTGAATAGTTACCTTGAGGCGATCCTCGCTGCTGAACCTGGAATCGGCGGCGGCAATCCCAAATCTTCGCTTCTGTTGAGAGAGCGTGGCCATTTTAGTCCCACTCGTTATTTCGTTGAGGAGGTCATCACAGGCTTCGATGAGACTGATCTTCACCGTTCCTGGGTTCAGGTATTCGCCGTTTCGCTTCGTATTTGTCTTTCTTTCCTTTTGTTTTCAGAATCTTTCGACTGATTTTGGTTCTCTTCTTTCTCCAAAAGGCTGCCGCAACGAGGAGTCCGCAAGAGCGGAACACGAGGTTGGAGAATTTGTGCTGGAGGATCTGGAATTTGGCTCGCCAGAAGAAGCAGGTTCCTGATTTCCTTCTATCTAACTCTTGACTATTAAGTTCTGCTAGTTTATATTAAGAAGAAGATCATGAACAATTTGATATTTCAATCTGATTTAACTTAATGATTAGTGGTTGTGAAACGTGTACTTAGGTTGAAGGGAAGAATGCTAAGCGTGCTGCTAAACAGCAGTTTTTGCGCGAAAAAGCAAGGAAGGAAGTAACTGCTGATATGTCAGAAGATTTCTCTGAGGGAGAGAAAGCAGATATGCCTGGTGAAATCCCCACTCATAGTGATGGTAACACCAAAGGAAGAATGTCTCGGATTAGTTCTGTTGATGTCTTTGAGAATTGGTTTGCTCAACACAAAGAGAAAAAGCTTTACATCGTGTTAATAAGGTATAGTCATTACTTGAGAATTGTGTTCTGAAGTTGGGCTAAGTTCGTTTCACATTGTGGTACATAACTGTTAAATATTCTTGCAGTCTTCACGGTTTGATACGTGGTGAAAACATGGAGCTTGGACGGGATTCTGATACTGGTGGCCAGGTAACTTTTAATCTACCAGCTTTTTTTTATTTGAGTTTTGAAATTGCTCGATTTACACAGTAGGAATGACTTTTGCACTCAGGTGAAGTATGTTGTGGAACTTGCAAGGGCATTGGGCTCAATGCCTGGAGTCTATCGTGTCGACTTGTTGACCAGAGGCGGGACAGGTATCTGCGCCAGATGTGGACTACAGCTACTCTGAACCGTCAGAAATGCTAAATCCTCTAGATCCAGATAGCACAGAACAGGAGCATGGAGAGAGTAGTGGTGCTTATATAATTCGTATACCTTTTGGTCCAAAAGATAAATATGTAGAAAAAGAGCTCCTCTGGCCTCATATCCCTGAATTTGTTGATAGGGCACTTAGCCATATTATGCAGATTTCCAAGGTTCTTGGTGAACAAATTGGTGGGGGACAAGTGTGGCCAGTTTCTATTCACGGGCACTATGCAGATGCTGGTGATTCTGCTGCTCTTCTATCTGGGGCTCTGAATGTACCAATGGTTTTTACTGGGCATTCTCTTGGTCGTGATAAGCTTGAGCAACTCCTGAAACAAGGGCGGCCAAAAGAAGAAATTAATTCCAACTACAAGATCATGCGACGGATAGAGGCAGAGGAACTATGTCTTGATGCTTCTGAAATAATCATAACTAGTACAAGACAAGAGATAGAAGAACAATGGCGCCTTTATGATGGTTTTGATCCAGTTTTGGAGCGTAAACTCAGAGCAAGGATGAAAAGGGGTGTGAGCTGTTTAGGCAGATTTATGCCTCGTATGGTTGTAAGTATCATCCTGTCCTCTCTGTTCCTCTGGGACTGTACCTGAGTTTTTTGTTTTTTCTATCATGACTCATGAGTAGCCTTGTCTTGTCATTCTAGGTAATTCCTCCAGGTATGGAATTTCATCACATTATACCACATGATGTGGATTCTGATGGAGACGATGAAAATCCACAATCTTCTGATCCACCAATTTGGTCTGAGGTTATCATATCTACAAATCATAGCTTATTATATTTCCTTTAATCAAAGATGTACATTTTCTATATTATTTTATTGGTACCATTATATCTACTGCAAACTCTTCACTTGGGCAGATTATGCGTTTCTTTTCCAACCCACGGAAGCCTATGATACTAGCACTTGCTCGGCCAGACCCTAAAAAGAACTTGGTCACTCTTGTCAAAGCGTTTGGAGAATGCCGTCCATTACGGGAACTTGCTAACCTTGTACGTCCTATAGTTATTTTTTTGCACAATAATGATCTCCAACTAATTTTCTGAAAGTCCTTTCATTTATTATCATTCCTTCTTTCACTCTCTACGATTGCAGACATTGATAATGGGAAACCGAAATGATATCGATGAGTTGTCCACCACTAATGCCTCAGTGTTGCTCTCAATTCTAAAGCTAATTGATAAGTACGACCTATATGGTCAAGTGGCAATGCCTAAGCATCACCAACAATCTGACGTGCCTGAAATTTACCGTTTAGCAGCCAAAACAAAGGTAATGTCAATCATATTGTCGTTTTTCTCCTCTGCACACATGTGGCTACCAGTCGTTTTCTTTGTTGGGATCTCGTCCATTTAAATGTCACAGAAAATTATCCTGCAGTTATCATTCAGTTGTCATAATTGTTTCCTTATTATAATGCATAGGATATTAGCTTGTGGTTTGCTGTTGATTCTGTGAATAAGTTTAGTTACTTGCGTGCGTGACCATCTTATCTCAACCCATTTCAGGGAGTATTTATAAATCCAGCTTTCATCGAACCATTTGGATTGACTCTAATCGAGGTATAAATCATTTTTTTTTTAAATCCAGTGCTCTATTTATTGCAGGGTTTCTTAGTAATTAACATGCGTTGTATCTTAACAGGCAGGAGCTCATGGGCTGCCCACTGTTGCAACAATAAATGGAGGACCTGTTGATATTCTTCGGGTTAGATTCCAAAAGAAAATATCCACTTTATATCACTGTGCATTTAGTGCAGGTCAAGCTATACCTAATGTTTGTTACAAATTTGCAGGTTCTTGACAATGGTCTTTTAGTTGACCCTCATGATCAGCAAGCTATAGCTGATGCTCTACTGAAACTTGTTTCAGACAAACAGCTTTGGGGAAGATGCAGACAAAATGGTCTTAAAAACATCCACCTGTTTTCATGGCCAGAGCATTGTAAAACATATTTGGCTCGAATAGCTTCGTGCAAGCAAAGACATCCTAAATGGCAAAGAGTTGAATTTGAGAACTCAGACCCTGATTCACCAAGTGACTCCCTTAGAGATATACATGACATTTCATTGAAACTTTCCTTCGGCGAAAAAGGCGAAAGTAACAATGGTGTAGATTCTAACTTAGAAGCTGAAGACAGCGCTGCTGAACGAAAAGCTCAGGTAGAGAAAGCTGTTTCAACCTTGGCACAAAAGAGCACATCAGCAGAGAAATTTGATTCCAAGATGCCAACTCTGAAAAGACGAAAACATATTTTTGTCATCGCTGTGGACTGTGGTGCAACCTCGGATCTTATCTCAGTGGTGAAAACAGTTATTGATGGTGCAGGAAGAGGCGGTTCAGTAGGATTCATTCTATCAACCTCAATGACTATATCTGAGACTCACACAGCATTGCTTTCAGGAGGATTGAAACCACAAGACCTTGATGCTGTTATCTGCAACAGTGGGAGTGAACTCTACTTCACGTCCTCTGCTTCTGAGGATAACACCTCACTTCCTTATACACTCGATGCAGATTACCATTCTCATATAGAATTCCGATGGGGTGGAGAGAACTTGAGGAAGACTTTGATTCGCTGGATCAGTTCTGCGCAAGAAAAGAAGAAACCGAAACAAGGAGAGATTCTATCTGAAGATATGTCCTCTTCAACCAATTACTGCTTATCATTCAAAGTGCAAGATCCCGCATCGGTAAGTACACCGTCAGTCTATAGTATTGCTTGTCTTGAATCTACTTTTTTTATTACCGTGTAATTAATATCCCTTAATTTATTCAATCTCTGAAGGTTCCTCCAATGAAGGAACTGAGGAAGTTGATGAGAATTCAAGCATTACGTTGCAACGTGGTCTACTGCCAAAACGGAGCTAGGCTGAACGTAATCCCAGTTCTTGCTTCGAGATCTCAGGCCCTTAGGTAAGTTTTGACCAAACACATCATCTAAGTGTTTCACTTGCTTCAGGTTTGAGCTCTCAGTAAAACACACAAATATAAAAACGTGTCTTCTTCCTCTGTTTCAGGTACTTACTAGTTCGATGGAGTATTGACTTATCGAAGATGGTGGTGTTCGTGGGAGATTCAGGTGACACAGATTACGAAGGCTTACTTGGAGGAATTCACAAAACAGTGATACTAAAAGGCATAGCTAGTGACTCGCGTGACCTACACGGTAACAGAAGCTACCCAATGGAAGATGTGACTCCACTTAACAGTCCTGACATAACCGAAGCTGAAGATTGTGGCACTGACGCCATTAAAGCTGCTCTACATAAACTTGGTATCACTCCTCTCAAGTCTTAGGCTTTTTTGTTCGTTTTACCAAATAAAGAGAGTTTATCTTGTACCAATATTCTTGGTGAATTGATAACAAAGTACAGTATACCGATAAGATATTGTATCGTGGTGATATGTATTCGAAAAATCTTTGTATCACTCAATATTTTTCAAATCATTTCCGATATAATTGCGAGATAACTAATTAGAAAACCGAACCAAATCCAACCTAAACCGTACCAAAACAAATCACAAAAGAGTCATGTTTTCCCAAAAGAATCGTAACCGGATAAGACGGTCAAATTGTAACCAAACACTTATAAATTAGAAGAGTAATAAACCTCTTTAAACAAACAAACAAATCCTAAGCTTCTTCACAATCATATTCTTCTTTCTTTTTTCTTTCTGTACATTTTCAAAACAAACCCTAATAAGAAATTACGCTCACACAAAGAAGAAGACAGAAGAAAAGAAGATCGTAATTAACTAATTAAATGGCGGATCTGACTTGTACGACGCCGTTTTTTCTGTATCCATCACTCGTCGTCATCCTCTTTTTCTACTCTATTAATCACCATGCTCGATTTCTCTCGTCTGTCATTTATGATGATCCTTCTTGTCGTCTCTCTTCTTCTCCACAATCTCTTTCTTCTTCCTTCGGAATCTTTCCTTTTCGTTCTTCCTCTTCTTGTCTCAATCTCACTTCCAACAATGTACATGTATTCTCCTTTTTCATATTGTTTTGGTTGTTTCCAAGCTAGGTTTAATTAGGTCATTATGAGCGAGTTATTAATGTTTGTTTTAAACTGGAAACAGTCGACGTTAGAAGTTGCGGTGGTAGAAGAAGTTGATGAAGCGGCGGAGAGAATAGAAGAAGGGTTAGCAATGGCGAGAGCCGCCATAAGGAAAGCCGGAGAAGAGAATCTCCGTCGTCAGAGGAATCATTCAGATTCTGATGGATCTGTCTATCTCAACGCTTTCACTTTTCATCAGTTAAGACCTTTTCTTTCTCCTCTTTTTTTGCTTCTTTTTTCTCTTTCATAATTTTATTTTTTAATTAAGTAAATGTTATTATCAAATAATATACAAATTTTTGTTATATGCTTTTACGACATTGTTTAGTTCGATCGTAATTTTCCTTGTTAGATCTCAATTAGTTAGGCTTTTTTTAGTTAAACTTATTGGTTTCACTTAACTTGAGGAAATGTTAGGTTTCATGAAATATGAAGTAAAATTTTAATAAGTAAAAATTATTTATAGGTAGCTAACTAGGTATTCATAAATTCCGTACTCTTTTCTTTTTTGTTCATTAATAGAAATATCTGTCAACATCAATTTTTATGTAAGTTTCCATTTTTAGAAACATACAATAACTACTAGTTTTGCAATTTTCAATTTTCATAATCCAAAATTAGACACATTTTTGAGGACAAAAAAGGTTTTTATGGCTTTTAGCTTTGAAAGTTCTCCATACTTACTATACGTCTATCTCTTTCTACTTGAAGTTTGCAAACACATCATTCACTTTGTTCCTACCTTTGTGCTAACTCCATATGTTTAAGATATTTAAAAGGTTTTTAAATTATGCATATGTAATGCTTTATTTGCCACAACAGGAGCCATAGAGAGATGGTGAAGAGATTCAAGATATGGACATATAGAGAAGGAGAAGTGCCTTTGTTTCACAAGGGACCTCTTAACGACATATACGGCATTGAAGGCCAATTTATGGACGAGATTGAGAACGGAAACAGCCGTTTTATGGCGGCTTCACCGGAGGAAGCCACCGTGTTTTACATCCCTGTTGGGGTCGTCAATATCATACGTTTTGTCTATAGACCTTACACTACATATGCTCGTGACCGTCTCCAAAACATTGTCAAAGACTACATCTCTCTCATCTATAATCGTTACCCTTATTGGAATCGCAGTTCCGGAGCTGACCATTTCTTTCTCTCCTGTCATGATTGGGTGAGTCTCTCTGTTTTAGTTAGTTCTTGTTTCGCAAGTAACCCTTCGAAACCCTAACCCTAACTTTCCCTTTTCTTTCTTGCTCTTTAAGGCACCTGATGTCTCAGCTAAGGATCCAGAACTATACAGGAATTTTATCAGAGCTCTCTGTAATGCCAATTCCACCGAGGGATTCACCCCCATGAGAGATGTTTCATTACCGGAAATCAACATTCCACACAGCAAACTAGGGTATGTACACATCGGAGAACCGCCTGAAAACCGCAAACTCTTAGCATTCTTCGCAGGTGGTTCTCACGGAGAAGTTCGGAAAATACTTTTCCAACACTGGAAAGAGAAAGACAAAGATGTCCTTGTCTACGAGCATCTCCCAGAAACAATGAACTACAGTAAAATGATGGATCGAGCAAAGTTTTGTCTGTGTCCGAGTGGTTGGGAAGTGGCGAGTCCACGAATCGTGGAGTCGCTTTACTCTGGTTGCGTCCCTGTAATCATCGCTGATTCTTACGTTCTTCCGTTCAGCGATGTATTGAATTGGAAGACATTCTCTGTTCACATTCCCATATCGAAGATTCCTGATATCAAGAAGATTCTAGTAGCAATTTCGGAAGACGACTACTTGAGAATGCAAAGGAAAGGACGTGAAGTTCGAAAACACTTTGTGATAAACAGACCATCGAAGCCATATGATATGTTGCATATGATCATGCATTCCATTTGGTTGCGGAGGCTTAATGTTCGAATTCCTCTGTCACAGTGACTAACTATATTGTTGTAGCCTTTTGGATATTAAACACATACATATATTATAGGATCTTCAGAGCATTTATCAAGCCTTTTGGGTTTCGTTTTGTGAATGTAACGTACGATTCCAATCAGGCCTACTTGTAATACTTAGAGAGCCCAAAATAAGACCCATTTAAAGAGTAACGACATTAAAATAGCTTCTGACTCTGACTGTTTCTCGTTTTGACACTTTCCTTTTCTGTTCCTCCGGTTTCAGAAAAACAATAACCTAATACTGAAGTATTGACAAAGTCAAGAACGCGATCACAGCGATGAATTCATTAAGTCAAAGTCAGAATTCCTGAAACCCCAAAAATATTAATAAAAGTTGTTTTAAGAAACATTTCAACTCTGTGAATCTTTGAAATTAACCGGCTTTAAAAAGAGGAAGAGACAGGACGAGAAGTTCAGGTTTTTTTGTTCTCGAGCTTTCTTGTGAGAAACAAAAAGTACAAAAGCTTTCCTCTTTTTCAAACTCATCTTCTTTCCCTTTTTGTCAGTGTTTCTTAAGTAAAAAGACAGAGATGAGTTTATGCTCAGAGATGTCTTTACACTTGGTTCCTCATTGGAACAGAGCATACTCTGTGATCAATAATGATAACCAAAACTCGGTTTTACTCTTCCCTGAGCTTCTTTTCTCTCCATTAAACAAGTCTCTTGTGATCAACACTTATGGCTTTCCAGACGTTGTATCTGTAGGAGAATACAAGGTCAAAGCTCGTCTCTCCTCTACTCTTCAAAGCATATTTGACAAGTATGGAGATATCACATCAAAGTCCACGTTCCAGTCTCTGTCAACACGAACATACCATCTCGAGACTCTAGTCGAGGTTTTTATCGAGCTCCAGTCAACGCCTCTGCATCAACTGTCTGAAACACGAGCCAGTGAGATTCTAGAGATTGTTAAAGATATGGAGACAACAAAGATCCAAGTAGGTTGGCTTCGGTTCGTTGTTGAAGAAATTCTTGAGGCCACAAGGTACTTTAACAGACGCGAGACTGTTATGACGGAGAAAGAGGCATGCGAGCACAGTTTATTGCTTGCCAAGCAAGAAATGGAGGTGAGTTTAAAGAAGCTTGCTGAGAAGGAGAAAGAGATGAATGACTTTCGAGAGAAACTAATGAAGACAACAGGTAAAGTGGGATCGTTGGAGATGAAGCAAACGTGTCTTGATAAGAGATTTGTGTTCCTCAGAGCTAAAGTAGAGAAGTTTCAGGGTCATTCTGTATTTAAGGACATCATCTGAAGAATGTGTTTAGTTTTACCTTCACACTTTAAAAAAAACATAACAGCATAAAAGTTGGATACAAAGGGATGATTATTAACACTGAAATGTCACACTTGTACAAATGAGAATTGACTTCTCCAATTCAAAGCAATAACCAGAAGCTGATACTTTAAACAGCACATAAACAACACATTTTACACACGACCGATATTTCGGATTTCAAAATCAAAGTCTGAAAACTCCCGAGAAAGGAAAGATGAAAATAAGAGTTACACTCTCACTTGAAACACGAAGGAAGACTCGGTCCATGGCAAACAAAGGCCATCGCGATGTATACAACCAATGCAAGTATGAAAATCAGAGCAATCCTGCAGAAACTCAAACTCATGAGCAGAAAAACTATGAACAAGAGCTCTACCAAGAATTGTAAAGATCAAACAATCCATTTTTTAAACAAACGAAGTGATCAATCCCACGACAAACCATGTAATGGGATTGGAGAAAGAAACTGCTGATTTGTTTTTTGTCAAGTTTATTAGGTTAGGTATATAATAGGTTCCTTAGAGAGAATTTTTAGTTCAGAAAGAAACTTACGTAAGCTTGACATTTCTCCACCACATTATGCTTCTGTAACGGCGAGCTTGCTTTCTAAAACGAAAAGTGTTGCCTTGCATATTTTCAGTTTTATCAACCAGCAACTCCAAACGCTCCCCTCTA
This sequence comes from Lepidium sativum, assembly GCA_023374145.1. NCBI lineage: Eukaryota > Viridiplantae > Streptophyta > Magnoliopsida > Brassicales > Brassicaceae > Lepidium > Lepidium sativum. Next base: position 69,847 of record JAKUCM010002103.1, read on the forward strand.
TCCAAAACTTTATCTATATTCTCAATCATCACGTTTCGAACCTGAGTATACATACAACCACCGCATATGTATTAGCTAGCTATTATCACAGATTCTTTAGACGGCAAAAAGAGATGATTTTTGTAGACCTTACCTGACTCATTTCACCTTTAATTCTGCTCATCCTGTCTGCATTTGGATCATTCGAATAGTATTCCATCTGCTGACTCACAACTCTTGAAAATTCATCATTCATAGAATATGCTTGAGCAGAATGAATCGCACGGCCATATGTTCTCACAAATCTCTGATGAATATCTTCCAGAAACGCAAACGGGATATTCCCTGTGCAAGTATAACATGTTAGAACTAGAACCCATGAACAGCAAGAAGCAAGTCATATGATAATCCGAACATCACCAAAGTGCTTCCAGAAACAACATCAGTTATATCAGATTATCAAATATCATTATCGAAACTATAGAACCAATCATCTCATACACTAAGAAAGATCATTTCACTGTATGAGAAACACGGCACACAAAAAAAGGTTCTAGCTTCCAAATCTACAGAATTGAGATTCCCCCATACCGAAACCCATCAAAAATCTAAATTGATTGTGAGATTAAGTTCAACAGATATCGAAGAAGGTCACAAACAAGAGCAAAATCAAATACAAAAGTTGAATTACAGAGAAAGAGACAGAAGCAGCAACTTACTTCCGGCGTTTTCATCGGCCACACAGAGAACGGTAAGACCATCGGTTCGCTTGACGTGAAAGATATACCGATCCTGAGAGTAGGACACGTGGCTATCGCTATCGTTTCCGGGCAACTTCTCCAAAATCTGCTTCGCAATTGAGCTAGCGTTGGTCGACGTTGCGCTAAACTCCGACAAGACCACCGTTCCACGAGCCACCAACGCATATAAGATCGCCATCTAATCTAGCACCTTCTTCCAGCTCACGCCGATACGATTTCAAATTCACAGGAACTTTCAGATCTTGAACAACAACGACCGAACGAGCAAACAAATATCGCTCAACAAAACCCCAAAACTGATCAAATCCAAAAATTGTTCAACACCGACTTACAATAAAATCAAAGCATCACCACACATCAAATTAAATTCTTGCAATAATTGTGAGAAACCCTACACCAAAATATTTGTCCGAGAAGCCCGCTTTACAGTGAAAAGTTGAATTTTGAAAATATCATCAATCAGTATGAACAACAAATATCTAGATCGGCCTTAATTTAATTTATTGGGCTTTCATAACTTTAAATACTCGCTAGTAATAGCCCAATAACACTCACCATCTAACACCGTCATTTTATTTGTTTTTTTTTCCACCACAACTCATTAATTAAACGGCACATCAGTATTGAGGTACATAGTTCATATACTGATTTGTGAAAATCTTCGAATACGACATCAAAAAATCAGCTTCAGGCTTTATAAAGTAAGGAGTCAAAAAAAGTGAGAAAAAACAAAATAGGCAGCCCTGTTCTTTTGTCCATCCAAATGCTTCATCAGGATGATCAGTTTGAATGATGCGTCTGGATGATCCGTTTGGATGATGTTCTTTTCCTCATCCGAAAATTACATCTGGATGATCCGTTTGGATGAATTTATGTTTCTTTGTACATTTGTATAAATTAGCTGGATGTAATATGTAAGTAAATGACTGAAAAGGACATCATTGTGTAAATTGTCTTTTTATGATTTAAATTATATTTACAACTACATAAGTATCAAAATTATTTTTAAAATAACTTATAAAATTGTATATTAATTACATAATTAAATTTTAGTAAATACTTGTATTATAAAACTTAAAAAAAATTATTATTTAACATGTTAATACGTAAAACATAATATAAAGAGCAATTGATAAACAATACTAATATGGAAGTCCACGTCCTCTCGCTAGCTCCTCGGTGATAGAATCACGTAAAGTCTCCATCGCTCTATCACCAGCTGGGATATATGGAATATGACCGTCATTATCTATCACTTGATCACCATGATGCACGTACTCCTCCGCCGCTTTCCATTGTACAAAATCATGATCCTCATGATGTGAATCTCGTATGAAATTGTGGAGTGTCATAGTTGCTGTCACAATCTTCACCCATTTTCTCAACTTATACTTAGGATGTTTGCGGTCTAGAATCCTCCATTTGGTTTTCCATACTCCAAATGTTCGTTCAATCACAGAACGCAATCCCGAATGCTTGCGGTTAAAGAATTCTCTAGTGTTTGTTGGTGGTCCTCCTCTAGCAAACAAATCAAGGTGGTATCGGGTTCTACGATGAGGTCCTAGATAACCAGTCCTAGTGGGATATCCTGAGTCGACTAGGTAATACTTTCCGGTTGGAGGATGAGGAAAAGAAAGTTCTTGAGTAGCACAATGTGTTAGCACTTTTGTGTCATGTGCTCGACCGGGAACCCCAACATATGTGTATATGAATTTCATGTTGAAATTACATATGGCAAGCACGTTAATTGTTGGTTCACCTTTTCGACCTCTATATGGTTCAACATTATCAGATGGTGGACGGACCGAGATATGAGTACCATCAAGAGCACCGATGCAATTCCTAAAATACGGCCAATATCGCTCATCATTTTCTAAAACAGGACTAGTACTTGTGAATTCACCACTCATAGGCTTCACAATGTCTGCTGCAAGTTTCAAAAGGGCACTCAAAACTTCATCTAATTTTCTCTTCACTGTTGCAACAGAATGTTGATATTTCTCAGCTAAGACCCTAACCGTTAGGTCTTGTGCAACCATCTCGATGAACATTGCTACACTCTCTTCAAGATAAACATGTTGAGATTCCTTTAGACTATATTGTCCAGCTAGCTTCTGACATAAACTCATGAATGTTCCTTGATTCATCCGTAAAATATCATAGCATTGTTGCTCAGATTCACCCATAAACCTTTGCACACGAAACCATCCTTCACCGCGATTTGTCCTATGAATCTGTCTTGGTAAATGAACATCCGGCACTCCACAAACTTCTAATGCAGCAGCATACATGTGTTCCTCCTCATCTAATACCAAATCCACGTCATCATCCTCTATAAGAAATCTAAATGTGTCCTGCAACCATTTATAATGCAATATAATAAGATTTTGAAAAACATATATAGATGAAAAATGTCATACAAAAAAAAGACATTAGAGACAACTAGAATCCATAAAATTTATTAGAATTAAACAAACTTTCTAACATTCTCTTGCTAAGGGTTCTCATCACCAATCCGTTTCACCATTCCCTGTTTTCATCAGTCGCAAACTCTAAATATTTAACTTTGTTCTCATCATCTTCGTAAGACAAAAATGTTTGCCTATTGGTAGCATCCTCCTTCAAGTGTTTGATTGATGCTTTGTACAATGGTGACCACATCCTTATACTTGGCAATGAATGTAGACCATGTATAGCTCGGAGTTGACTACAACTAATATCAGGATGGCTCTCTATTAGTTGGTTCTTGTGGGCAAGTATCTCATCACGTGACTGAATGCTATCCCTAATCACATCTGCTACAGCTTGTGTTGCTTCTGCCCGTCTTTTACGCTTACTACACCTAGGTGCATTGGAAGATGAAGGAACATTTTGTGACACACCAGGTTCTACACTAGTAGGAGAAGGGTCATCTCGCCTTGACTCAGCCGCATTATAAGACTCATGTATGGGCTCCTCATGCATCAAGTCATCTAACTGGTCTTCACCTTGCTGAGCACTCCAACCTTCAGCTCCTGATACATGAACAACACCATATAGTTCTTCCATTAAATCCATGTTTGCCACTGGTTTATCTTTTATCTTTCTAGCACCAGGCCATTCCTGAAATCAAGCAAGAGAAGAAAGAAATCAGCCACAAAGAAATCAGAAACCATCTTCACAAAGAAAAGAAAGAAACCACATACCTTACAACGCTCATCCCACCAATCATCACTCATTTCTATGAAACCATTTGAATCATAACCAAGACCAGTTCTGTTATGAGTTAGTTTCTTCAAAGCATCATACTGCTTCTTGCAACTAGTAAACTTGGACCCAAATTTTTTCCATGCATGTTTTTCCCCGTACCTCTCATAGAACTGGGTTATTATAGCACTTCTACCAGCATCATTCACCAACTGTTTTCTGACATTTTCTTTCGATCTCTCTTCAATTCGTAGTTGAAGATAGAACCGTGTTTGTTCGTCACTCCATATAAGATTCTAATATACCAAACAACATTCCAATATACTTGAACTGAAAGCATTTATTATAATATGAGCGAGAATGAAAAATACTTACATCAGTACCAGGGATGGTTGTCATTCTTTTCCTATTCTTGAATGCAAATCTGTAGAAAAATGCAATACATGATAAATTTACCATAACCTAAAGTATAAACCCACATCAAAATCGGATAAAAAGACAACAAAAATCAACAATTGTTTAACTTTAATCACAATAATTATTCAGTATTTTAATTACAAAATGAAAGCAAAACAGGAGTCTGCATTAATCTAAGAAATAAACAAGACTATTTGAAACATAACTTAAGCTACTGTTCTGCTAAGTAACTTGACGAGCAGCTACTATTTACAACATGAACGTTCTTATATAAAAAGGAAAACGCAGTACAACTAATTAAACGAAACTTGATTTGACTTAATAGTATTTACAAGCTACCAAAGAGACAAAGCATGTGTCATCACACATCAAAGACCACACAAAGTACAGAACACAAAAACAGGAGAAAAAGTGGCATCCAAGTGTCCATGTTCTACAAATCAAACTCAATTTCTCATGAAAAGCATGTGTAATCACACATCAAAGAACATTTCAAAGTACATAACATAAAAATAAGAGAAAAAGTGGCATCCAAGTGTCCATGATCGACAAATCGGACTCAATTTCTCATGACAAGCACGTGTCATCACATATCAAAGAACATCGCAAAGTACAAAACACAAAACAGGAGAAAAAGTTGCATCCAAGTGTCCACCAACTTATTTTCTTTCGTCTCTATTCCTTTATTTTTCATAGTTTATAGTTTTGTTTTCACCGAAAAAAACAAATCAGTTGTTACAATTTGAATATAATTCATAGTTCATGGTTAGAGATACATGGTTTATTTTTCGAGCGATATAACTATTGATCTTTAAATAGCTAAGTGCAAACGATTAACCAATCCCGAATTTGATTTGTTTGACTTGATACATGGAAGATAAAAGAACAAGAGAGAAGAAAATCAATTAAAAACAGAGAAGATATATAACAAAGAGAAATAAAGCACAGCTGAAGAAGAAGATATAAGAGATGAATCAACCAAAATTATACCTCTCAAAATCTATCTATATGCCTCTCTGTCGAAGAAGACAAGTTTCACGAATCGATTAACGAATATATTTGAAACTTAACGAGAATAGTCGAATCCAACCCTAATTTTTTTATATTTTTTTGTTTTTAATTTTTAGGGGTATTATAGTCTTTTAATTAATTTTACAAACTCATCTTCCTTCGAATGCATCATTTAGACTCATCCAAAATTTTCTAAAATTTTGAATGATTTTGTCAGGATCATCCAGATGATCCATCTGGATGATCCAAATAATTGTATCTAAAAAAACAACAATTTTCATCTCCATCCAAATGGATCATCTGGATGGACAAAAGAACACGCTAGTAGTAAAAAGGACTAAATTCTTCTAAATGTAGAGCGAAAACCAACCATCTACCTGAATCTACTACCATTTTCAATACTTCGGAACAGTTCACCACAAAAACAACTTCAAAAAAATCAAATGAAGTAAGGGAGGACATTGCCAACATAAAAAATTCAAACTCGAAGTGGAGAGAAAATAAACTTTGAAGGGTACTTCGCGCTCCTTAATTTACATCACAAAGATTATCTGAAAAACAAAACTAACCAAGTCACTGAAAAGAACTTGGAGTCCTTCCATAAAACATACACGAATCTCCTATAACCTGTAAATTCAAGGTTAACGTCCAGCATGAAGAATATCTCTTACTCTAGAAAGACTATCTAAGAAAGACAAAATCATGATAAGTTATATTCCGTAGATTCCGGTTGATATTGGAGGCATATTTTTGCTTTAGAGAGAAAAGATGAGTAAGAAACACTGTATTTATTGATGAGCCATATTTTACTGTTGTTAGATACTAGGATTTCATGAATGTTTTTGGTTAAAAATATTTCATTTTGGTATTCTTTCTGCTAAAAACCTGGTAGCAATATTGAAGCAAAAATAAATATGTTGTGGGCCAATATTGCAGTAATGAATAGTTTGTCGTAGAATATCAACCAACTTTATATTCGTAGTACTCAAAAAAGCAGTAATAACCGCATTAAATTCAGTAGACCTACTACTAGTACTTTTCAGATTTCACGCATTTATTTTGTAACGCATTAAAATGTATAACGTATTTTTACCATTCATTACTCATTTGATTTGAATACTAGCAAGTAAGTTAGTAATCAGAACAAATTAACCAAACAAAATCCAGCTCAACAAACTGGCTATGTAAAAGAAGTTTTCATTTTGTACCAACCTCTTCCGTGGAAAACTGGGAAGTACACAATCTAGAAGTTGAAATTCAAAACTGTAACAAAGAAAAATTGAACCGGAAAGAACCGGGTTGAAACCTAACAGAACTCATCTAATCCACTTGGCTCCACCAGCACATAAAGTGGCTTCCCTTTCAGCTTGTGTTGACCCTAGAAAAAATATTCAAACTTTTAACTCAATGAACAGAAGTCTCAATCCTGAACTCAGCCAAAAACCAAACTCTATGACTACAACTACAAGTCATGTACTTTCTAAAGACCAAATGAAAGATAACTTTTTCAACGAGAAAGAGACTTATGACTCACCTTGACTTCAGGCAAGCCAATAACACAAGCACACTCCACAACTTCAGCTCCTTGGCTCTCCATAAGGCCAATGGCGGCGGAGAGAGTGCCGCCGGTAGCAACAAGATCGTCGATGATAATGACTCGTTCTCGTGGCTCAACGGCGTCAACATGCATCTCCAATCGGTCATTTCCATACTCTAACTCATAAGACTCTGATATCACTTTCCCTATATATTACAATTTTGCCATTTTTCAGAATCCTACAAAATTCTATATATTATCAACAAATTTGAGAATGAAAGTGAAGTAACCTGGTAATTTTCCTGGTTTACGCAAAGGAACAAACTTTGCGCCTATAGCTAAGGCAATTGAAGGTCCAAACATGAAACCTCTTGCTTCTACTCCTATATTATAACAGACATTTTGCGTGTAAAGACAAATGTTTCTCTAAGCGGAAAAAGACAAATCTTTTTAGCTTTATGATGTAAACCCATTTGGAAAGACATTGAATTTTGGCATTACTTAACAAACTTGGTGACGAAATACTGTAGTAAAGAAAAGGAGAGGATAATGAAGGAAATATAGTAAGTAGGTGAGTTTATACCAGCAACTATAGAGATTTGCATTTTTTTGTAACGATCAACGAAGATATCAATTGTATGTTTAAACGCCTTGTGATCCATTAACAACGTTGTTATATCCTGAAACATAATCCCTGTTGGTAAAAAGAAAGAAACATCTTCAGAGAATTGGCCAAAACAGAGGAAATCAGATATAAACAGAGAAAGCAAGGACCTTGTTTGGGGAAATTGGGAACAACTCTAATAGCTGCTGATATAGCTTCAAGCCTTGGATCTCCTTTCAGACCATTCTCAGCTGCAAACATGGCTTCTCTTTCTCTCTGTCTCTCTCTCTAGTTTTGAAATTCAATTCTAAGAGTGCCAATCAATGAGCGTTTCACTTGTATATTAATCTCTCTCTATCTGTATCGTCAAGAGTAAATGGAAGATTTTGAAACGGACAAAAGAATTGAAGTTCCCTCGCAGAAAGAGGAAACGAGGAAATGAATTGAAAAGAGAGATCCTTTCTCTTTCTGTCTCGCTCTGTTTCTCTGTTCACCACCAGTTATAGAGGAGTGGGTGAGGGAGAGAGCATTTAATATTATATTTAATAGAGAAGAAGAGAGAGAGGCTGTGGAGAGTGAATTACACGCGCGAACTGAGTTGGGCACACAGGATTTAAAGGAGCAATAAAATCAGGATCACAAGTGTATCAAAGAGAGCGAAGAAGATCCAAAGGAGAACAGAAAATCTTATGGATCTTCGAGAGAATCTTTGGCTTTGAGCTCTTTTCCTCTCGAATGAATGACCTATAAAGGAGAGAGAGATTCGATACTCTCTCTGCAATTTTCTCTTCTATAAAAAGAAGTACCCATTCTCCTATAACTAGTTCACATTCTATGTTTTCAGTCTTGTCTCCTCCCCCATTACTTTTATTCAAAAACTTACAAAATTTCTCTTATTATTCTCTATTTCGTGGTTTGGTTGATCTAATTTTGGTAGATTAAAAAGGGGTTTTAGGAGTTTGAACCTTCTCTAATAGTGTTAGGAGTTTGAACCATCTCCTCTAATGTTAAGTAGACTAAATCTCTAAATGTAGTCCAATATCTTGTAGTCGAGTGGTGGTGGTAGGGGACAGATCTGGAACTCGCAAATCTAAATCATGTTTTGTAGACACCTTCCATAGATATGAACTTATCTAACCGTCTATTTAATTAACTAAAGATACAATCTATTGATATAATGCACAGTAGAATAGTTTAAACCTTTTTCCCATAAAGTTTATTACCAAAAAAAATCAAATGTGAACTCTAATGTCTAATTTATATTACAAAACATTTTATACTCGTAGGCTATATAGGTTTCTTTTTAGTATTTAGTCATCGCTAATTCCTCAAATCCCTCTTCACAGGTGCTAGTTTATTTGTCTCCTACACAATTCACTAATGTGTCTGTACAAGTACTGGTTTTTAGTAGATTTCGTTTGTAACATTTATGTAGTAGTACTGGTTCATTGTATGTGAATTGAAAGCGTAAGTAAAAAGTATATAGGAGCAGATCACCGAACCAAAATAAATATGCATGTTTAATCAGCAAACATTCAACATGAGTCCAAATTTGAGTTGTACATTCCAACTATAACTAGATAATTTATTTTTTGTGGTACAGGCTAGTTTTCGAATTAGGTTTAGCTTCCTCTTAAACAAAATATAAATGCAATACTCATTTCGAGTAAAGAAAATTACAGATACTAATTGTATTTTTCAATATGTGCGAAAGTATTTTAAAAGATATTTCTAATGAAACAAGAGTGAGATAAATAACATCCCGCAATAATTGATAATATTTGAGAAAGTGACACAATATAAAGATTATGATTTAGAACTGGTTCACCGAAGATATCTTATTGGTGGTGATCTTCTATGCTTAGAAATTCTAAGCAACGTTGCATCTTATCAGGCCGTCAAATACACAGTTCAAGAAATAGTTATTTTGTGAAGCAAACCAAGTGGTTTTAGTTTTTGAAGAGGAAGTCGTTATGTTGGTCAAAACCATGAATCAATATTCCTCCAGCATAAAACGCTAGTCATTTCTATATAGCCAAAAACATTCACATGCAGAGACGAATCTAGAGATTAGATTTGTTGGGACAAAGATATAAAATAATAATAAAATGGGGGCATGTGTTTAAATTTTTCCAAAATATAACACTATTTAGCAAATAAATACACTAAAAATTATTTTGATGGTGGTGAGTGCTCCCACTATCTAATGCTTAGATCTATCACTGTCCATATGGATTTCCCTGACTCGAGAAGGAATTATGGTGAAATGATGATGATGCTTTGACCCTCAATGTTAGAGATCTTGATCTTGCAAGGTCTCTACTGGTCGGAATCGGTAGTCCCCTCGAAACCAAAACCTTTCGATTAACAAAGAAAAATCATGTGAACCAAATGTATAATACAAGCTCTCTAAACCTTTTCTGAACGTTGCGAAAACACTTCTCGACCTCAAAACGTCAGTTATCATCAACATAAGTGACGCTTTTTGAATGTTCAAGTATCTGTGAAGCTAACATCTATATATGAAAAGTAAGAGAAAAAAGTCTTCCATTACTTGCTTTGGAGTGTATAACTTTTGAAATTATAAGGCAAAAATCAAGGTACAATATATCACTCCTATCAAACAAGCAAAACAGTCCAAATCATCTTTAGTATTATAGAATTTGCAACCACCAACCAAGTCTTTATATTCACCATAACAAACCTGACAAACATGAATCCATAATATGCTTGAAAAGTTTTAGCAATATCCAGAAATATCTCACCATTCAGTTTCATACAACCAAAATAGCATAACAGAAAATAAAGTCAAAATTTTATACTACAATATAAATCTCTCACATATATATAGTTAGAGCATAGCCAAGAGATACTTTAAATCTAAAGTATATGATACTTCAAATTTGAAGTTTTTAAGTTTTGTTTCTAATGATAAACTTTCAAAACCAAATTTTAAATTTTCAGTTATTTGCATTGTAGTTCTTCTTATTGATTATAATTAGCTAAAATTATAAAAGTTTCATTAATAATTATAAACATACATTTAAAAAATTACAAACAATACTAATTAATAAAACACTAATGAAAATATAAAACTAAATTACAACAAATAAAAATACACACTTATAAACTAAAATGAATACCAAATTACTCAAAAAAAATATTGTAATGTCTCGCTTGCGCTCCCTAGGTTAAATTCCATAAGCATTGAATCACAAAGCCTACTTCCTAACCCGCAATATCAAAATTTATCTAGGCATCAAAGTTTTTTGAATGATGTACCTTCACTTTGGCCATGTTTTGTTTGTAACTGAGTAAAGTTGAAAAAAATTGTAATCTCTCCATAGTTATTATAAGTTATTACATTTTTAATTAAACATATACAGTTGTAAAATTTGGCTATTCAATTAATCTCCGCGTATCCGAATAATCTCCGCCTAATTCGATTTATATCCAAATAAATTTTGTCTAATATGATTAGTATTATATTTTTTAAAAAAAAATAAATTTTCTAATAAATATATAAAAAATTTAAGTGTAGATTTCAAATTGTATATAAGTTGAATATCATTTTGATGTTAATTACAATTAGTAAACTATAATGATCTTTGTTCTAAAATACATCTTAGAACGTTTTAGAACGTTTTATCAGTCTCAAACTAGCAATACATGAGTCATACAAATTCATTTAACCACTATACTAACTTAATTTTATTAGATTGAGTATGAAATATATAAGACTAAACATATGTAAATGTCTTAAAACTAGTCCTTGAATACTCCCTAATTTATATCCGTTTTCTTAATAACTCGCTAGGCGGTACCCGAGCGAACATGTAAAGCCTAGCAAAAGTTTGAGAAGAGATAGTTATCGTAAGTTGTTACATAATTATTGTAACATGGATACAGAGTTATCTAGTTAATATCTACATAAGTTGCTACATAGTTATCATAACTTGAATACATAATTATCTTGGCTAAAATCCTGAGTAACAAGTCTCTTGGCTAATTTGTCTTTTTTTTATTTTTTGTTTATATTAATGTTATGTAATATTTATCCATGTTCAAAAACTCGTCTGCGTAGCCGATTAATCTTCCGTATAGGTGCTAGGTAGTAACCATCCGAATCGACAAATAGTTATTTATTCAATATTGTGAAGTGATATTGGTCGTGGCATGTGATAAATCTATTGAATGTATGCATTATCTCACACATATATTTATAGTACTATTGTCTACATTATGTAAGAATTTGACTAATGGTCCCATCAGTTGTTGCTCAAAGTTGACAATTTTTATTTTTCAATATTGAAAAATTTGATTTTATATTACTGCATTTATTTGATAAAATAAGACTAACTGGATTTTTCAAGAAAATGATCAAAATGTAAAAGAAAAAGAAAAAGTGATACTTCGAATTTTGAAGTAAGGAATACTGATAATACAAATATAGAGTATCTCTTGTAGATGCTCTTATAATACAAATTTTCTCTGAATTGGAGTGGACCTTAGAGCAACATTATCTTAGTATTTAGGTGATTTCTTAGGGGAATTAAGCTTAAAAAATAAATCAAAAGTTAATGAAAATAGTAGAAACGTTTCTTAAATAGGAAACGTTTATGGTTATTAGAAACGCATACGTGGCAGCATTTGGTTGGATGAAAAAAAAAAGTGAAGAAAGGGGTCTCCTCTCAATCTCGATCTCGTCTCTTTCTGTGAAGTTGGCGTTTCGAATCGCCGAGACTTCTCTCCCAGCGGTGATTCGATCATCGGCGACCCAAGCTCCAATCAGCGAATCGAGAACCGCCGACTGATGCACCTCTCCATCGCATGCAGCTTGATCCGCTGCGGTCAAGTACTGTTCTTCCTTCTCCGACGATTAGCCGATCTCCGGTTGAGATATTCGTTTGGACTTTCAAAAATGGTCAGTGATATGATCTCTTGTTTCTCCTTACATCTATCTTTGTATCTGATTCAATTTCTTTAGCTGAAATCTCAATTCTCGGCTATTCCACGAAAGAATGTTCTTCATTGCATTAAAATTTGATGTTTCTTCATTCCTTCCCTAAGTTGAATGCAGAACATGCTCTTATTGAGAACATAAGTTGGATCAGTGCTATTTGATTTAGGGTTCTTTCTACTAAGGTTGAAATGTAGTCGATCCTGTGTTTTCGTTTCTCCAGAGAATCATGATATCCAGTAATTATACGAGCTATTTTGTTTTCTCTTGGACATTAACTAACTTAAGTTTATGTGTTTGCTTTCTTTGAATTGTTGTCAGCCTTTGAGACTCGATATCAAGGTATTCAAGTCCCCCTTGTTTATTTCATGCTCCATCATTATACTTTATCATCCGTTTTGGGAACTCGATTTTTTTTCTTATATGTTTTGATCAACGGAAATTTGCTCAAAGATCAGAAAGAGTAAAATCTGTAGATCTCCATCCAACAGAACCATGGTAATTTGAGCGTCTTCTTCGCATTATTTCTGGTTTACATAATTCTCATTTCGTTGTTTACTCTGGTTAATCACAATTAATTGGTACAGGATCCTGGCAAGTTTGTACTCTGGAACTTTGTGCATCTGGAATTATCAGACACAGGTATAAGAAATAACTATTCCATGGTAGTATCATCTCTTGCTTATTATCAAAGAGTTCCAAGCTTTCTGTATCTCTCTCGCTAGGTAAAATTTTCCAATCTCCTTAAAACCTAAAATCTCCATTTCTCCTGAATATATCGGTGGAATTCGAATAGATTTTTGAGTTTGCTTTGGTGAATGTAGTGAAATCGACGCATCTACTGGGAATAATGAAGTTCCAGCGAATGTTCAAGAACTGCGTACAGTACTCATTAATGTGGGTTTAATTTTGTCTTCACCTTTTTCCTTTTGGCCAAAGTCATGTTGTGTCTGTGTTATATGGTGCAGGTTTGTCCACGTCATTGCTGTGATAATCAAACAAAGGCGGTGGTAATGGTGTTGATGATCTCAGCCAAGGTAACAGAGAGTTATAATTTGGAACTTTAGCTATAATCATTTTGGGAGAACCAATACATTCAGTGTTTTTTACAAGTTTGCTGATCTAGATATTTGGTCTTGTATATTGAGGTATGTATATAAAACACTGTGTTTCTCTCACAGAGTGCTTGTGAGTCTCGATGGTTCCCGGAAAGAGAGACTCAAATTGGCTATCATAGGCTTGGTATGTTTCATTCCAACCGAAAGTCTGATTAGAGGGTAATTAGGATCAGGTGAATAATGACATGTGTCTACATAGATTACACGATCTAAGATTAATCGGTAATAAACATCAATCATCAGAATTATAAAAAACAAACAATGTTTATTGATAGAAATTTATCATTTTTTGTTGGATGGGATCTTTAAAGTTGTGTTGACCAAAAAAAATGTTTTTTTTCCTCTTTTATTACAGTTTATGGAATCTACCTTCTCAAAGTTAGCTAAAAAACTGGGAGTTAGCTATTTCTCAGCATTCAACTGTGCCACAAGGAGTATTGGTGGAATTTCTACACTTTCTTCATTTGGATTTTTATAGTTGTGTGGTTTCCACACTTTCTTTCAGATTTTGATACTAATATTATTTATGAATTTTTGCTCGCAGAATATCATTGAGTCCTTGCCTCATGATGCACATCCACCGTTAGATTTTATAACTGCAGTGAGTGCACTTTCCATCTTTCATCCTGATTCAAATCCTGCTCTTATGGTAAGTTTTGTAATCCTACTCTCTTACACCTGCATGATCTGTTTCCTTGATTTGATAGAAATTCCATTTTGACTGCAGGGCCATGATATATACAAGTCTAAACAAGTTCGTGATAAACAGATCATTCGTATTCTTGGAATGGTAAATTTTAGTGTCAGGATTGGTCAAAAGGTTTATCAAAATGTATATATCTCTAACATAATCTGTTTGCAGGTACCAACAATTGCAGCAGCTACAATTTTGAAAAGTGCAGGCAGACCTCTTGTTCTTCCTTCAAACAATCTTTCTTATGCAGAGAACTTACTCTTTATGCTTAATTTAATGTACTTCCACTCTAGCTTCTCAATTCCTTTGCATAAACACTTGCATTGATATGCTTGATTCAGACATGTCTTTATTACAGGGGCAATAGGTCTTACAAGCCTGATCCTCGGCTAGCTCGAGCGTTGGACATCATCCTCATACTGCATGCTGATCATGAAATGAATTGTTCTACTGCTGCTGCTCTGCATCTTGCTTCTAGGTACTTGTTATTGGTTATGAAGAATCGTAGAGTCTGCAATGAGATATCAGATATGTATGTATTAATCAGCATTTGTGTAATTAGATTACCTTTAAAAAAAAAATTAAGAAATTCTTTCTAGAAACTACCAATAATCACCCATACAAACTCAAAACAAATTACCATCTCTTAATTCTATTTTAATCATTATTTAATTACTAGAAACCCAAATTTAGAGACCACCAATAATGGTGGTCTTATATTTTTCACTCCACATTTTTCATTCCACTGAATACTATTGATATCATAATTATTATTTTAAAAATTGTCTTGTTATTGATATCATTATTTCGATTATGTTTTTGGTCGACGATCTATTTTCTCCCGCATTAAAGCCACACTCAACTTAACCTTCTTTTCAAATCACTCTTATCTAAATTTTTTGATATATTTCTTCCCTATCTAAACTTTTTGATTTAATTTTCCCTGGTACAAGAATCCAGAATTAGATTGGTTTAAATAAACCATAATTGTTTATTTTATTAAACCGTGATTAAACCAATTTAACACAAATTTGACCTAATTACAAAGACCAACCCCACCTTCGTTACAAGGTGGAGACCTTGTTGTCCCATGCCACTGGAAGCTATCTTTCCAACTATTATAG
>JAKUCM010002104.1:0-42985 GCA_023374145.1 Lepidium sativum
ATTAACATTATACATTCATATATGAAATATAACAATTTATTATCTATTATTATCTATTAATATATAATTTGTATATATGATAAACAATTATTATATTACTAATATTTTTAAATTAGAATAAAGTATAAAATATAGAACAAAAATTATATTATATATTAATTTTAAAAAATTAAAAATATAAACAAAATATAAAGAATATAATATAGTAAAAAATTAACAACAAAAATTTATATTATATATTAAATTTTTATAATTTTATTTATTTATTAGTTTATATATATGTAAATTATATATGGATTTTTATAAAATCTATAGATAACTACAAAATTTTAATTTATTTTATATATTTTTGTATTTTATTTTATTTCTTTTAAAAATAATTGGTGAAAAAAATTGGAAAAAAAAATTTTAGTCGCTACGTTGTTCTTTTGAGAGTCGATGAACCAGCGACTGATCTCAGCGACTAGTCGCTGAATTTTCCAGCGACTGAAAAACGCAGTCGCTGGTCGCTGGCGACTGGTCACTACGATCAGTCGCTGAGTCAGCGACTGCCAAAAGAACATGATTTGGTCGCTGTCGCTAGCGACTGCAAAAAGAACATGACTTTAGTAAACTCAGAGTCATAAGTGGTCACTGTCTTTTATTGAAACCAACAAGAACTACATTAATAATTTATTTGTATTCATTTTAGAAGTAATTGAATCTACTCGTGTTCAAAGAATCTACAATATATTATTGAGTTCCAGTAATTAAACCCAAACTCAAAAGAATTAAACATCAGTACAATTTTAATAGCTTATCAATTTTAAATGCTCTACTTTTTCTTCTTTATTATGATAGAGTTTTTTTTTTTTTACATTTTATGAATATAGTAAAGTGTGGTAAAAAAGAGTAAAAAAGATAAAAAAAATTTCATCGAAAAGGAAGGAATCTATATATATAATACTGTAATTACGTAAAAGCAGAAGGCCCAAAGTCTTCGGATCTGTTCTTCTGAAAGCTAAATACAGGCCTGGGCCTTTAAAATAATGGGCCTTTAACATTCTTAATTAGAATAATTAATGGCTGTGAATGATATATTATCCACACACTGTTTCGCTGGTACTACCCGCCAACGGAAAACCACCATGCTAGCTTCCATCGCCGTCGCGACGGGTTTTCTCCATCTTCCGTCAATACAGAAATCTCAAATCACTTCCTTAATATTTTCTAGACCCAAAAAATCTTTGGTAAGAGTAAGACCAATTTCGGCTTCAAGCTCAGAATTGCCGGAAAATGTTGGGAAATTCTGGAAATGGCTTGGAGACCAAGGAGTTGTCTCCGGTAAATCTCCCGCAGAGCCTGCGGTGGTACCGGAAGGTCTGGCACTTGTAGCCAGGCGTGATATTGGAAGAAACGAGGTCGTGTTGGAGATTCCCAAACGATTGTGGATAAACCCAGAGACAGTGACTGCTTCAAAAATTGGACCTTTATGCGGCGGATTAAAGCCCTGGGTTTCAGTAGCTCTGTTCTTAATCAAAGAGAAGTATGATGAAGATTCTTCATGGAGAATTTATCTTGATATGCTTCCGGAATCTACTAATTCTACTGTTTTCTGGTGGATGTTTTATCCTTAGCTCCACTGTGTGTGCAAAAGTTATGATCTCTCAGATCAACACTTAGCTAATGAAATGTCTTCTTTGTTGAATGTCTCCAGTACAGGTCAGAAGAAGAGCTTGCTGAGATTAAAGGTCCTTTTTTAACCCTGTTCTTTCAAAAGTTAGATCATTGTTTAGATTCATTCCAATTGGTTTGAGTAGTAGTAGCTGATGATGAATGAAGGAACAATTAGGCAAACATTGTAAACTTTGTGGTCTTCTCGTTTGGCTCAGGGACTCAACTGTTGAGCACTACATTGGGTGTGAAAGAGTATGTGGAAAATGAATTCTTGAAACTGGAACAAGAGATATAACTGCCCAACAAAGATCTCTTCTCTTCCCGTATTGCACTTGATGACTTCATTTGGGCATTTGGGATTCTCAAGTCGAGGGCTTTTTCTCGCCTCCGTGGCCAAAACCTTGTCTTGATCCCTCTTGCAGATCTAGTAAGCTATCTTTTTGTTTAAGAGAATGTCTTAGTTCAGAATTCAGCAAAGAATCTTCATCGATTCATGCTTAGTTCAGCAAAGAATCTCTGACTACAATGTTTGATTGTGAACAGATAAACCACAACCCCGCGATAACAACAGAAGATTATGCATACGAGATCAAAGGAGCTGGGCTTTTTTCTAGAGACCTCTTATTTTCCTTGAAGTCACCTGTTTATGTTAAAGCAGGTGAGCAGGTAAGCTTCAGAGACACTGTTTACTCCTCAAAGAACATAAGAACCAAGCCCTTTAATGTTGTGTACATGATCTCTTCCGTAGGTATACATTCAGTACGATCTGAACAAAAGCAATGTAGAACTTGCTCTGGACTATGGTTTTGTGGAATCAAACCCTAGCCGGAACACATACTCTTTAACAGTAGATATACCAGAGTCGGACCCATTTCTTGGGGATAAGTTAGATATTGCTGAGACTAACGGGATTGGTGAGACAGGGTACTTTGACATAGTAGAGGACCAGACTCTTCCGGCTGGCATGCTTCAGTACCTTCGGCTAGTGGCACTTGGAGGTTCAGATGCTTTCTTATTAGAATCTATCTTCAGAAACGCCATATGGGGCCATCTTGAATTACCTGTAAGTCAGTCAAACGAGGAGCTTGTATGCCGTGTTGTCAGAGATGCCTGTAAATCTGCGATGTCTGGTTTTAGTACCACCATTGAAGAGGTATATATGTTCAAGATTTTACTTGTAGAGTACTCACTTTGCAGCTTCTTAGCACTCATTTCTTTTGCTCGTCTTACGCAGGATGAAAAGTTTCTGGAAGGAGGAAAGCTTGATCCTCGGTTGGAAATGGCTCTCAAGATAAGGTTTGGTGAGAAGAAGGTGCTTCAGCAAGTCAATCAAATCTTTAAGGATAGAGAGCTTGAGGCTCTGACGTTTTAGAGTATTACCAAGAGAGAAGGCTCAAAGATCTGGGTTTAGTTGGTGAGCAAGGAGATATCATCTTCTGGGAAACCAAGTGAGAATTAGCTTAGCTCGTATAACTTATCCTGGAGAACAAACTCAGGACCAGAAAGAAAATCTTTACTGGTTTGGTCTCAGAGCGCATGAAGTTGAATTAACCTCGAGACAGAGAGTGAGACAAGAATCTTTAAGGCTATTGCCAAAAGCAGCCTTTTGATATTCTATAAAATGAGACAGAATCTTCTTTTAGTTACATCTTAACTTACGTAAAAACTAATGTCGTGTTGTTTTGTCGTTTCAAATTCATTTATGGGCCGAGCCATTAAGCCCATTAGCAATTTTTTTGCTAATGGATCAAATCTCAGCGTCAGCCCAGCTTCACTGTAAGCTCGATCTAGTGGGCCGGTTTGTGGCCCACCTAGTCGTCTTCTTCTTTAAGAGTGAGAGAGAAAGTTTTCGAGAGATTTACAGTAGAGAGAGAGGATCGATTTCATGTAACAGAGCTTAGCTCTGAATCTAACACACAGGTTAAGGTGCGCTAGTGAATTCCGGAAGCTATTCCGAAGAGAGATGTACCCGTCGATGGTTTAATCGGCGGGGAACTCTATAAATCTGTGTCCTCACTCGTAGTGCTCTCTTACTCTTTCTTTTAAGCATTCGGACTTCAATCACTCGGTTTCCGCAAGTAATTCGAGGTCTGTCGAGCTTATTGTGCACAACAAGTGGTATCAGAGCCTGCGTTCAAGAAGAATCGCATAAAGCTCGGAGCTTACAAAGAAAAGAGTACAAGAAAGGAGAATCACTTACATTTCTCACGGTTATTGGAGCTTCTCATCTTCTCCTCGGTCTCTTGAAGAGACTTAGAAGCCTATATGCATTGACCAGTACCTCGCAAGAAATTACAGAAAGCATTAGTGTATTGCGTGCATATCAAGAAAGCAATAGACCAACAAACTTGTCACAAAAGTTGAAGACTTAAGCATGGAAGTCATCTCTGGTAAGTTTGAGGTGGAGAAATTTGATGGCAAAGGGGATTTCGGATTATGGAAATACCGAATGCTAGGCCAATTTGAGATTCATGGCCTTCTCACAGTAATTGAGAAAGATCATGAGGAAGTATGGCCAATGGAGGAAGTATCTGTAACGGATCAAGAAACAGGGAAGAAATTAAGATCGGAAAACCAATCTCAAAGGATCCTCAATGGGAGATAAAGGATCGGCGAGCAAGGAGCCTGCTCGGACAGTGCTTATCTAACTCAGTGTTAAGAAAGGTAATGAATGAAACTACAGCTTTCAAGCAATGGAAAGCACTAGAACGAGATTACCAAACAAAGACTAAAGCAAACAGAGACTATCTAAAGAGACAATTCTCTCTTATATAGAATGGACGAGGAAAAATCAATTGAAGAAAATCTTGATGTGTTTCTAAAGCTGATAGGAGACTTAGAAAGTCTAAAGGTTACCATTCAAGACGAGGATCAAGCCATTGCATTGTTAAACAGTCTGCCACCTCAATATGACCCTCTTACTCACACATTACAATTCGGAAATGCCAAGGACACTCTAACTATGGATGATGTAATAACTGGTGCTTAGGGTTATTAAGGAAGAAAACACATTCGGAAGGGTTGACTGTTGAAGGCAGAGGCAGGACAGACAAAAGAAATGTGAGAATACGGGAAAGAACAGAGGCAGATCAAAAAGTAAAGGTAGATCCAAGTCAAGACCAAAACAGAGCAATGAAGAAATCAGGGCTTGTTGGATTTGTGGAGATGAAAATCACTGGAAACGTGATTGTCCACAAAAGAAAAATGGAAAAGGAAAGGAATCAGCTAATTATGCATCTAAAGACACAAAGGTTTTAGCCTACACTGCAAGTCTAATTGCAACAACTGAAGAATGGGTAATGGACTCAGGTTGCACTTTTCACATAACACCTAGAAAGGATCTAATCACAGACCTAGTTGAATTCGAAGGAAACAAGGTCTATATGGGAAACAATTCTTACTGCTCAGTCAAGGGAATTGGAAATATAGTGATTGAGAACAAAGAAGGTAACTTAGTTACCTTAAATGGTGTTCGTTATGTACTAGAAATGAGCAGAAATTTGATATCCTATGGTCAGCTAGAAGAGCTAGGATGCTATTATCAAGGAAAGGACTTCAACATTCAGTTTTACAAAGAGAATGGTGACAAATTTCTGTCAGGAAAATACCATAATGACCTATATTTCCTAGATGGAAGAGTCCTAAGCACAGAAGTCAATATGGTCAAGGCAACCATTGACACAACTACTAGGTGGCATCGAAGGCTAGCACACATGGGAAAGCGATCAATGGAGACACTAGTCAGAAAAGGCTACCTAAAGAATGGAGATGTGAAAGCTATGGGGTTTTGTGAAACATGCGCATTGGGAAAGACTCACAGACTTAGTTTTCAGAAGGGAAAACATACCTCAAAATGTACTTTAGAGTACATCCATTCGGATTTATGGGGATCACAGAACACAACACCTAGCATATCAGGTTGTCAATACTTTATCAGTTTCATAGATGATTACTCAAAGAAAGTATGGATTCAATTCCTAAAGAAAAAGAGTGATGCATTTCAAGCTTTCAAAGATTGGAAAACTCTAGTCGAAAATCAAACTGGGAAGAAGGTAAAATGCCTAAGGACAGACAATGGACTAGAATACTGCAACAAACAGTTTGATGACTTATGCAAAGAAGCTGGTATTAAAAGACATAGGACTTGTGCATATACACCACAGCAAAATGGAGTCTCAGAAAGAATGAACAGAAGTATAATGGAAAAGGTGAGATGTATGCTATCAGAATCTGGTCTAAATGGGGAATTTTGGGCAGAGGCAGCAAACACAGCGGTTTATATTATAAACAGATCACCAGCAGCATCAATCAACTTTGATGTACCAGAAGAACTGTGGTCAAAATATAAACCAGAGTACAAACACCTAAGAAGTTTTGGATGTATAGCTTATGTCCACACTACTCAAGACAAGCTAAGTCCTAGAGCCATAAAGGGAATCTTTGTCGGTTATGGAACAAAGACTAAGGGATACAGAGTCTGGCTAATAGAAGAAGAAAAACTAGTAATTAGCCGAGATGTAGTATTCAATGAAGATGAACTATACAGAGACACCATTTTAGAAGAACCAGAACCTAAAGCTGAGAACAAAACCAGAGAAAGTAGATCCGAGAGAAGGGTAACTTTCAAAGTAAATCTAGAAGAGATACTGGGTGATAAAGATCAGTCAAAGGGTATGGATGGGTCAGGTGGAGCAAGTTCAGAACGTGTCCTAGAGGGCATCGGTGAAGATGAGAGTCATGTTGACTCTGAACATTCTGAAACTGAAGAGACCAATCTAGAAAACTACTTATTGGCTAAGGATAGGAAAAGAAGGAATATAAGACCTCCATCTAGATACGAAGAAGAAGATCTAGTTGCATTTGCCCTATCAAGTTCTGAGGAAATTGAACTAGAGGAACCTAAGACCTATACTGAAGCTATTCACAGCAAAAACAAAGAAAAATGGAGAAAAGCAGCTGATGAGGAAATGAATTCCCTCATCAGGAATAACACATGGATCTTAGTAGACAAACCATAGAACAAAAAGGTAATCGGATGCAGATGGTTATTCAAGTTAAAGCCAGGCATACCAGGAATAGAAAAGCCAAGATTTAAAAGCAGATTGGTTGCTAAAGGTTATGCTCAGGTTGAAGGAGTAGATTATAATGATATTTTTGCTCCAGTGGTTAAACACGTTTCAATTAGAATACTACTAGCAACAGTTTCAAATTGGAACATGGAACTAGAACAAATGGATGTGAAAACAGCTTTCCTACACGGGACATTACAGGAAGAAATCTACATGAATCAACCGGAAGGTTATGAAGTTAAAGGACAAGAAAGAAATGTGTGTCTACTTAAGAAATCATTGTACGGCTTAAAGCAATCACCAAGAGAATGGAATGCAAAGTTCAATGAATTCATGAAGAATCAAAAGTTCCAAAAGAGTGAATATGATCCATGCATCTACTACAAGGGAAAGACAGTTGACACCATGATATATCTACTCTTATATGTAGATGATATGCTCATTGCATCAACACAGAAACAACAAATTGTCAATCTCAAGAAGCTACTCAGTAAACAATTTGAGATGAAAAACCTAGGGCCAGCAAGACGAATCCTAGGCATGGACATATACAGAGACAGACAGCAGAGTACACTACAGCTATCTCAAGAACGGTATATCAAACAAATTCTAAATATGTTTAGCATGAGTGACAGCAGATCAGTGTCCACACCAATAGGAGCACAGTTCAAATTAAAAAGCAACACATCAGACAAAGAAAACGCAGAGACTAGAGGAATGGAGGACATACCTTACATGAGTGCAGTCGGAAGTCTAATGTACGCAATGGTTGGATCACGTCCAAACCTTGCTTACTCCATTGGTGTTGTCAGCCGTTACATGTCAAAGCCAGGAAAAATGCATTGGTTAGCTGTTAAATGGATAATGCGTTATCTAACAGAAGCATCTAAGATATGTCTAACATTCAAGAAAGATGCAGATTTCAGGATTAAAGGCTACTGTGATGCAGATTTTGCTTCAGACTTAGACAAACGAAGATCTATCTCAGGATATGTGTTTACTCTAGGCAATAACACAATAAGTTGGAGATCTAGACTACAGAGAGTAGTAGCTCTATCTACAACTGAATCAGAATATATAGCCCTATCAGAAGCTAGCAGAGAAGCAGTATGGATACAGGGTATATGCGAAGAAATGAAGCTATGTACAGGAACGGTAGATATATACTGTGATTCTCAAAGTGCTATCTACTTATCAAAGAACAGAATGTGCAGTGAAAGAACGAAGCATATTCAAATCAAGTATAACTACATCAGAGAAGTAACAGAAGCAAAACAGGTCAAAGTTATCAAGATCCACACATCCATAAACTCAGCAGATATGTTCACGAAAGTCATACCTGCTGAGAAGTTCAAAGGCTGCATGCAGTCTTTGAGAATGGTGGAGACCTAAAAGTGTTCATATGAGTATTCCGACACTCAGAATCGATGTCGGAATACCCACATCTGTTGTTACCTGCGAAAGGTCAACAGAAAAGAAAAGAAGTCTGGTCAGTAGCAGATCCAAACAAATAAAAAAAAAAAAAGGAATGGGAAGAGTCTCAGACTTACATGCAAAGTCAGATGAAAGGTCCCGATGGTTCATTTGATCGAGAGCTGCATCAAAATCAACCAGAAGAAGGTTAGATCTAAGAAAGCAAAGGCGGTAAGGAGGAAAAACCTAACTATCTCCGTAAATCTAAAACATGTAGGAGGAGTCAAGTGTTTTTCGGTTTCTTACCGGTTTCCTGAAGCTTGAGCTTAGATCCGCCATAGGTCCACTCACCGTGTTCATCGGAAAAGAGAAATCAAAAGAGGGTTAAATATGAAGTCAAATAGATCTTTAGATCTATCGGATAAATAACAAGATCTTCTCATGCAGGTACTAGAAAACTCAAGGAAAGCTCAAAGGACGAAGAATCTTACCGGAAAAGTCGAACCGTCATCGGAGAAAGGTGATATCCGAACGACTAATGCTTTGCGCATACAGAAGTTCATACCAAAGACCAGGTAAGACTTCAAAATCTTTCAGAAGAGTCGTGAAAGAAGAAGAAGAGTCGAGAAGAAGAAGAAAAGTCGTGAAGAAGATGAAGAACACTCGAGAGAAAACTTCACAGCGGCTAGGGTTAGCTCAAGAGTGAAGTGAGTGAAATGAGAGAAGTGAACCGACAAAGGTGGAGTTTTGTCGTGTTGTTTTGTCGTTTCAAATTCATTTATGGGCCGAGCCATTAAGCCCATTAGCAATTGTTTTGCTAATGGATCAAATCTCAGCGTCGGCCCAGCTTCACTGTAAGCTCGATCTAGTAGGCCGGTTTGTGGCCCACCTAGTCGTCTTCTTCTTAAAAGTGAGAGAGAGTTTTCGAGAGAGTTACAGTAGAGAGAGAGAGGATCGATTTCATGTAACAGAGCTTAGCTCTGAATCTAACACACAAGTTAAGGTGCGCTAGTGAATTCCGGAAGTTATTCCGAAGAGAGATGTACCCGTCGATGGTTTAATCGGTGGGAACTCTATAAATCTGTGTCCTCACTCGTAGTGCTCTCTTACTCTTTCTTTTAAGCATTCGGACTTCAATCACTCGGTTTCCGCAAGTAATTCGAGGTGTGTCGAGCTTATTGTGCACAACAACTAATAAATCAAGATCAGCAACTATGCAGGAAAACTGAAAAAAAAATTACAAACAAAAATGGGAAAACTCAGGGAAGGAACTATGCAGCTCCCTTTCAAGTGTTTGGCATGCCGTCCTCTTGCAGAAGCATGAGATATATGCAAAAACATGAATTTAATGTGTTAAACTTAAATTTCTATGGCCAAACACGTCGTGGCAATTTGTACCTTCACAAAGACATTCTTGAGGGTTTGCATAGAAGTAATCCTCCTCCTTAGGTTTGTCAGAGATTACTCTTCGATGTGTAGGTGCTCCTGTTCGTCTCTCATGGGCTTCCTTGACAGCTACTGTAAACTGATCCCACGTGAGGGTCTTGTTGTGATGTAAGTCTAGTAGCTCCACGAGTCTCTTACGGTCAAGCAGGACTGTCTTTTTAAATCCAAGGTATCTGCAGTTTCAACATAGGACCAATTGTTCTTATGTAGAATTACAGGTATGGTTTAACTAACACTACCCAGTCAGTAGTCATGAAAATGAATGCATTTGATATCAAAAGAAAATTACCTCCGATGGCCTTCCACGACTTTTGCCATGTTTCCATCATACGTAGGAATAAAGGTGTTGCTGGCCACAGATACCATGAAATCTAGAGCAGCCATTTGAGACGAATGGTTCTGAAACTGTTGCAGCTCCGTTGACTCCAACAGCATTTCTTTCTTTACCTATAACAACATGTAAGCAAAACTGATCAGAAAAAGTGCATATATAATGAAGATGCAGTTGACCACTCCTTGTAACAAGAACAAGGAAACTGGGACTGGTAGGACTCACAATTCTAGGGAATGCTTCCCTTAGAACGGATAATCTATGCTCGCCCTCATAGATCTCGCCAGCTGCTATGTATATCTGTGTGTTTTTCTCGAATCCCAAAGCTTTAAGAACCAATGCCACCTCCTCTGGCGTCAGAGGACACAGCCCTTGCGCCCTTCTCTCTTCTGAGACTATCTCCTTCTCTCTCCACCAGGGATATGTGTACCTAAAAACACACAATGGACTCATGCATCAACAACAAAAGAGTTGTAAAAGACCTATATCGGAGCACCAATTCAGCAGAGTGTTTGAATAGAAACCTCATCTTTTTTAGTTCTTCAGCTTCTTCCTCAGTGCAACCATGAGTGCAGCCAGAGAAAGCTAACATGTCCATCTCATATCTCAGATGCAATGCGACAAATGGCCCTCTTTGTTGTAGAATTCGAACTAACTTAGTTCCTAAAGCCTCAAGTTTTGGAGTGAACTTTAGTCCTTGGAAGTTCACCCGGCACCTAAGCCACTGGAGTGCGAGCGGAAGACCATTGTTTGCCAGGCGGGTGTCGGTCCTATTGAAGTGTACAACTTTATGTTTACTGAAAAGGGGCAACACCTGAACAAGATATTAAACATATCACATATGCAGATCTTAGATGTGTATTCATCAAAGAAAGAAAGAAATTATCAGAAATCACAAAAAAAAATTAAGAAACTGCAAACGCATGCGATATGTTGTCATAAGTGTATCATGTAAATACGTGTACTCAAGGAACCAAAACAGCACACTAGTCATGAACAGCACAAACCTGTGTCAAGTAATATTTTTCATCAGACCAGCTCACAGGAGGCATTTCGAACATTCGATAACCGTACTTCCTTCTATACCGTTTTGGAAGCCTCCTTAAGATCCGAACTTCATCTCTTAATGAATCAATGAAATGTCTCGCATCAAAAATATCCTCAAAACCACTGCAAACGATGTCTAGGATGCTTTAGATTGCTATAAACTACAAGGATATTAGACATGAGACATCCAAATAAACACCAAAGACACAGTACCTTGGATCAGCCCAGAAAGATGTTTTGTCAAGCTCTGGAACAACGAGAGTGAGGTTTAATAGCCGAGCAACAGTCACCATGTCACATATCTGAAAACCACATGCGTTAGGATTTGGAAACATCAACTCTGAAAAAGATCATAAAGAGCAATTAAAACAAGTAACCAACCGCAGATCGCATTTGATTAAGTCCACCATTACAGGATACGAATAAAATACCATTGCTTGTATAATTTCCTGCAGAAATTAATCATCTCGTTTAATTCTTAAGCACCAACAAAGACGAATAGAACCCTAAATGCTTCACACAGATAAATAAAGAAGACAACACTTACTACGGGGAGGAAGAGGAGGTGGCAATGGCACTATCTCGACGGGTGCTGAGAATTTGGAAATCCTATTGGTTAAACCAGTAAAGATCCGGGAATGCCAAAGCTCACCGGCGGCGAAAAGCTGAACCAAACACGTCCAAACCAAAATGCTGGAGCAGACTCTAACAAACCAAACTTGTACGCGAGGCTTTGGAACTGCCGGAGGCGGAAGCTTATCGCTTCGCGCCTGCGTAGTACTCTCCGATCTAACTTCCATCTCCCTCCTCCGAAGATCGTCGTCGCCGCTTCATGAGATAAAAATTCTTAAACCTAAAAATTCCCAATCTTGTTTGATATCAAAAATTCCGCGGAAATTTTCTTCAAAACGCACAAAATGAAAAATTAGATGATAAACGCGAAACTGAATGCTCCGAAAAAAAGCTTCTTCTCTCCTTGTCAAAGGTTTGAATCTTGAGGAGTATATTTTTCCCGAGTAAATTCGAAATTAAAAAAGAAAATAAAATCACGAGACGAGGAAAATATAATAAATGAGGTGGTAACGGCGGAAGTAGCCAAATAAGTTAAATAACCGTCAAGGTCTTCCATTTATAATTTTCCCGAGAAAATCATTCTGTATTTTGAATATTTATATATCTTAAATTCTGAAAGCTTCAATATTCCAAACCAATAAATACTCCTATTTTCTCATTCTCTTTCACAGTAACAAAAAAAAAAAAAACGACTTTACAAGGAAACTATGGATCAAAAAATATTAGTAAAAGGATCAATTTAATATCAAATTTGTCTATTTTTATTGAAATAAATACAAATTTATTTTTTCTTCTAAAAAACTTTAAATTTTTCGTTGATGTTGCTAATTTAGAGTTGTTGTTAGTCACATTTAACATTTGTTAAACATCTATGAGTAAAACATAGTTAGTTTGGTTAGATACATAGCTCGCTCAACATTTATGTGGGTCCCTGGACAAAATTTTTATTTTTTATTTTTAATATAAATATTTTTGGCTTTGTATTAACAAAAAAAAATTTGGACATTCCTAGTTTTTTAAAACATTTGGGCCGTTGTTTTGTTATTAAAAATTTTTTTTGGCCCATTTCTTAAGTTTTTAAAATAATTTTGGACCATTTTTACCCTTAAAAAAAATTGTATGCATTTTCTAGAATATTTTTTTATATTTTAACCCAAAAAAAATGTTTTGGGCCCTGAGCCCGGAGCGGTCGAACTATCAGTCCCCCCTCCTAAGCCGGCCCTGGATAGATAGAGAGATAAAACTCTTTCAATCAAAACTCTAAATTTTGTTTGATTTCTATAAATCTATATTTATTATTCATCTTTATTATTCATCTCGTTCTCCATCTTCCACAACCACCACTTCGTCTTCTTAAAATGCATAACCTTATCAAAAGCTGATTTTTTTAATTGAAGATATCTTGGTGAGAGAGCCTTATATGAGAAAATGGTTTAGGAGAATGTTATTGATGACTATGGCAAAAAAAGTGGTGATGATGGATTACAGAAGAGTGGAATGGATTGTGCTTGATTGAAATGTGAATGTTATGAAGTTTGGTCGATTTGATATTTGTGCCATAATGTTGCTAGTACAAGTCTTTAGAGATTGCAACTGTAAAGACCAAGTATTATTGCTTCAGTTACTCTAAAGCAAAAGCAAGGTTTTATGAGTCCTTGTGTTTTGGATGGAGGATTTAGAAACCCCTCAAACTAGAAACTTGACGAATACGTGAATCTGGCAACAAAGTTACAATATTGTAATACAATCAAGAAAAGCAATTATCAAAATATATGATTACATGACAATTAAATGGCGGTAAGGATTCGAATGGAAAGTGAATTAGTTAGTTAGTTGACAACATGACAATTGCTGCGAATTTCACCACATTGATCTTCAAGTGTATGCACTTTGATAGAACTCATTTGATAAAGGATTTACCAAACTAAGCAAGAAATGTACTAGAGTTTTGGAAAGCTCTAGCGACGAAAACGGCGCAGGTCAATAGACTTTTGTTTCGAATGAGAGGGACACAATAGCCATTTAACTACTGCGCACAAATTGAGGGAAGGATCTTATTCTCACCAATTTGAGGGAACTACAAAATCCATATGGATATTAATGATAATAGAAATCAATGAAAATAAGATATTTGAATCAGGCAAAAAATTTGGAAAAAAAACTTGTACATATTTTGATTTCGTTTGCCAAAACACAAAGTTTTACTTCTATTAACAACTGTTTTATTTATTCTGACCACGTTTGACAAATGTTAATGTTACGAAATTGTTTAGTAGAAAGAAACTAATGTTTTCTTCTGTTTACTCGTTGCAGGTGAAGAAAACAGAGGAAGATGAAAAGAGAAAGTAGCCAAGACAAAGAAATACAAGTTCCCAAGGCATAAACTTGCCAAGGTACGTCTCGGAGAGCTAAGTTCCAGCTTTTGGTGGATTATACTTTCACGAATTGCTTGTACAAGACTCAAAGTATTTCCCACAATACACAGTCTTAGAGATTCAAACCAAGAAAGAAGAAGAACTTCAAAAGATAAGCTCAATCACTCTCTCTAACTCTCTCTAACCCTTGTTTCCCTTTGTCTTACTTTCGATCTCACTCTTGGCACACTCCTTTTATTGACCATGATCTCATGTCTCTTCTTGTGTAGGTCAGAAGAACAACTGCAGCATACTGTATGTTCTTCATGACTTGCCTGAAACAACAATGCAGCTAAAAAAGATGTTCAAAGGTGGACCTGGGCCTATTTCAAGATCCGAGCCTTTATGGGCCTCAGCGAACAAAGAAGAAGTCGGCCCAAGAACTTATCTTCAAGGCTCGGCCCAGCCATGATACGTGACGTTTCACATTTCTCCACCTCGACGCGTATCATTCATTCATGCAAAAGAGAATCTGAACTGATTCTCCTTCCCTTTTTCTCTCTCACTCTCCGACATCACCTATGTCAGAACCCTAATCCAAAAAAAAAAGTAATGGATTAGTTACCGTTGCTGAGCACTCACAGACGACTTCTTGCATCTTCGAACTTCTCTACTGAGACCGACTTCGTCAGGATATCAGCTGGATTTATCTTGGTATTGATCTTTGATATCAAGAGATCTCCTTCTTCCATCACATCTCTGAGAAAGAAGTACCGAGTCTGGATGTGCTTAGTCCTTTCGTGGAACACGCTATTCTTCGCTATCCTGAGGAAACCCTAGTTCACAGGTAATCCGTTTAAGCCATAAAACCTCTTTAGTAGCCTCTGTTAAGGCCATATATTCTGCTTCCGTGGTTGATAAAGCCACTATTATTTGCAGGCCAGATCTCTAGCTCACGGTGTTACCTCCGACTTGAAAGGCATACCCAGTAATCGATCTCCTCCGATCAAGGTCAGTAGCGTAATCGCTATCACAGAATCCTTCTATTTTAAACTCCTTAGATTTTTTGAATGTTAGATGATGAGATGAACTTCCCCTTAGATATTTCAGAATCCATCTAACCATTTTCCAGTGCTCCTTGTTAGGTGCACTCATAAAGCGACTCACAAGACCAACTCCATGAGCTATATGAGGTCTGGTTCCGATCATCGCGTACATAAGGCTCCCCACAACATTGGAGTAAGGTACACCCCTCATTTCTCTTTCTGCATTTGTTTTTTCTTCTTCTTGAGTGCTTTTTGGCTTGAATTGACACCCAATGGGTGTATGAACTGTCTTAAGATCACCATTAGAAAACACTCTCAAAACCTTTTTAATATAAGTCTCTTGAGATAAATGCAGAAAACCTTGAGCTCTATTTCTGATAATATCCATGCCTAGGATCCTTTTTGCCGATCCTAGGTCTTTCATCTCAAACTCATCACTTAACAAATCTTTAACCTTATGTATTTCTCTCATATCTTCTGCTGCAATTAACATATCATCAACGTACAACAACAGATATATTAAATTACCTTCACCATAGGATTTCGTGTAGACACAACTGTCCAGTTGACTCCTTGAAAACTTTTTAGCCTTCATAAACTGATTAAACCTTAAGTTCCATTGTCTAGGTGACTGTTTAAGGCCATACAGAGATTTTTGTAGTAAACATACTTTGTTTCCTTTAGAATACCCTTCAGGTTGTTCCATGAGTATCCTTTCATCCAAAAAACAATGTAGGGTTTTTACGTCTAGTTGTTCCAACTCAAAATCCATATTTATATAGACAAGATGAGTCTTATAGAAGTATGCTTTACCACTTGAGAGAACACTTCGTGGTAATCAACTCCCTCTATTTGTGAATACCCTTTTGCCACAAGCCTCGCTTTGAATCTAGGTTTTTCTACTCCAGGAATCCGAGGTTTTCTTTTAAACACCCATTTACTTCCAATGGTTCTCTGACCTTCTGCTCTCTCAATGAGTTTCCAAGTGGAATCTTTAACAAAGATTCCATTTCCTCAGATGTTGCCTTTAACCAATTTTCTTTTTCACTGCTTCTCATAGCATCTTGAAATGTTCTTGGTTCTTCTTCTTCTTCTATTGTCTCAGCAACATACAAGGCATAGGCAGCAACATCACTGTCAACAAATCTGCTTGGAGGTTTAGTGTTCAGCCTTCTTTCTCTGTCTCTAGCTAGGTGATAGCTTCTTTGTATTGTCTGTGGATCTTCTGATTCTATTTCTTCATCAGATTCCACATTTTCTTGATTTTCCGGGGACAATTCACTATCTTCAAATGATTCCCTATCATTATTCCCAACTCCAAGAATCATTCTATTATTTTCTTTTGTTTCTATGTCTTTATCATCAGCACCTCTGTTCTTGTTAATGTCTTTGTACAAGACATTTTCCCAGAAGGTTACATTCCGACTAATGATGCATTTTTTGTCATCACTGTTCCATATTCTGTAACCCTTTACTCCTTGAGGATAACCCATAAAAATCCCTTTCTTAGCTCTAGCCTTCAACTTTCCCTGGTCCACATGATAATACACCAGACAACCAAATCTCTTCATATGCGAATAATCAGGTTTCATACCTGTTCACACCTGTTCTGGTATCTCTAAACCGAGAGGTACTGAAGGTGATCTGTTAATCATATACACCACAGTTGAAGCTGCATCGGCCCAGAAAGATTCCTCCAAACCTGTTTCACTTAGTAGACTCCTTACTTTTTCCAGTATTGTTCTATTCAACCTTTCTGTCACACCGTTCTGTTGAGGGGTGTAAGGACATGTTTTATGTCTCTTAATTCCATGAGCTTTACAATGATCCTCAAATATTTGGTTACAATATTCCAAACCATTGTCAGTTCTAAGAGTTTTCAATTTCCTACCACTCTGATTTTCAACCAGACTTTTCCACTCAACAAACTTGTCAAAGGCTTCATCTTTTGTCTTTAGAAAATAAATCCAGACCTTTCTGGAAAAATCATCTACAAATGATATATAGTAGGGACACCGTGAGAGGCTTGGTGTCACATTAGGGGAACCCCAAAGATCTGAATGAACATATTCCAATTTGTCTTTTGAAATATGTTTTCCTCTTTGAAAAGAAGACTTGTGATATTTTTCGAGAATGCAGAACTCACATTGTTTAAGCTTCACTGATGCTTCTATGTCCAGTAGTTCCTTCTTAGCCAAAACTTGTAAACCTTTTGCACTCATATGCCCAAGCCTGCTATGCCATAGGAATAGATTATCCATTTGATTTACTGCAGCATTCGCATTTCCTTCTGTGTTCATAAGATCTTTCTCCAGTTTTCCATCAAGAATGTACAAAGTGTTTTGATAATCTCCAGCTAGAACTTCCTTTTCTCCATAGAACACTTGAAGTCTGAAGTTCTTAGACTGAAACCAGCAACCTTGAGAATCTAGTTGACCAAGTGAAATTAGATTTCTTTTTGCCATAGAAGAGTATCTTACTTTTGTCAGTACAATTGTTGAGTTGTTGCAGTTTACCACCTTAAGTTTTCCTATAGTTGTGATCACACAGTGTGTATCATTTCCCATTAGAATCTTTCCCCCATCAATCTCTTCAACCTCAAACAATAAGTCCTTTCTGTAGGTTAGATGATAAGAGCATCCCGAGTCTAAGATCCAGCTATCACTTAAGTTAACCTCTGAAGCAGTCAGTATTAAAGGTTCCTCTTCAAAAAATTGAGCTACATTTGCTTGTGATGTGCTTCCTTGACCTTTCTTGGGACAATTTTCTTGAAATGTCCCCCAGACCCGCAAATCCAGCAAGTTTTCTTAGCTCTAAACTTTTCCTTCTGCTTGTCCAGCTTCTTTGCTTTTCCTTTACTCTTCTTTTCATTATCTGGTTTTGATTGAAAATACAACCCTTCACCACTTTGTCTTGATAAGTGAACTCCCTTTTGCTTAAGTTCCACTTCCAAAGAGTAAGCTGCAGTTGTAACTTCCTTTAGAGATATTGTCGTTTGTCCTCCTCTGTATTTAAGTGTATGAACAAGCTGAGCATACTGTGAGGGCAAACCATTCATGAGAATCATAGCTTGATCCTCATCACTTATCTCTACATCCAAACTGCTTAGATCTGATATCAACTTATTGAAGTTATCCATGTTTTTGTCTAACCCTTTTCCTTCTTCCATCTTAAAGTTGAACAACCTTTGCTTTAAGTAGAACCTGTTAGGCAGGGATTTATCTTGGTATTGTGATTCCAGAGAGTTCCACATAGACTGAGCAGATTTGTGCTTCAACCCTACTGTTCGTAACACCATATCTGTAAGACTCATACTTAGCAGATTTCTGACTCTTCTATCCTTGTCTAACCTTTTGGGGTCAGTTTTAACACCTTCTTTTTCTTCTTCAGGTGAAGAAGACTCTCCATCAACTTTCAGAACCGAGTCAAGTCCCAAGATCTCTAACTGAGCAAGGATCCTGTGTTTCCAGATGGTGTAGTCTCCTTCTCCATCAAACCTCTCAACATCCCATCTTCCAAGTGTTGGTTCTAACATCTCTTTACTAGATCCAGAAAGAGATGAGTAGATACAGCTTTCTTTTCTTTAACCTTGGGCTCTGATACCACTGTTACAAAATTGTTTAGTAGAAAGAAACTAATGCTTTCTTCTATTTACTCGTTGCATGTGAAGAAAACAGAGGAAGATGAAAAGAGAAAGTAGCCAAGACAAAGAAATACAAGTTCCCAAGGCATAAACTTGCCAAGGTACGTCTTGGAGAGCTAAGATCCAGCTTTCGGTGGATTATACTTTCACGAATTGCTTGTACAAGACTCAAAGTATTTCCGACAACAAACAGTCTTAGAGATTCAAACCAAGAAAGAAGAAGAACTTCAAAAGATAAGCTCACTCACTCTCTCTAACTCTCTCTAACCCTTGTTTCCCTTTGTCTTACTTTCGATCTCACTCTTGGCACACTCCTTTTATTGATCATGATCTCATGTCTCTTCTTGTGTAGGTCAGAAGAACAATTGCAGCATACTGTCTGTTCTTCATGACTTGCCTGAAACAACAATACAGCCAAAAAAGATGTTCAGAGGTGGACCTGGGCCTATTTCAAGATTCGAGCCTTTATGGACCTTAGCGAACAAAGCAGAAGTCGGCCCAAGAACTTATCTTCAAGGCTCAACCCAGCCATGATACGTGACGTTTCACAGTTAATATAAATCAACAACAAGTCTAAATTAGCAAAGTTATCGAAGAATTAGGATTTTTAGAAAAAATGAGAAGTTTATATTTATTTTAACAAAAACGAATTATTTGCTATTAGATTGAAGAATATTTTCAACTCTAAAACATATTAAGATAAGAAGAGAAAGAAAGATGACAGAATTCGCCTTTTTTGTAAGTCTTTGTCATTCGTTAACGGATTCACCTAATTTTCTATACATTATTTATGGTTATCTATTTATTGCACTAATCACGATCATAACACAACTGTTTTAACCAGACATTTCCATATTTAGTGTCTGTGTTTATTAAGCTATTTACTCTGAACTAATGAAACACACACATCATTACACATTTTTGGATATTTTTATTCTTAATTAAATTAACATTAATTCCTTCTACATTTATTGCAGCCACTACGAGACAAGTCCAATACTCTATTGGGCCAGAATTTTTAAGCCCAATACAAGAGTCAGACGTGTTATGTTAATAAAATATTAGTAAGGAATACTTTATTAAACTAACATTTAATTCCCTTTTACATTTAGTGCAGCCCACTACGAGAAGACAAGTCCAATACTCTATTGGGCCAGAACTTTTAAAGCCCAATATAAGACTCAGACGTGTAATGTTAATAAATGATAGTCCACGTGTATTGACAAATGAGGCACTTACACGTTGCAAGGTACGTGTTGACTTTCTCTGTCTTCTTCCTTTTACCAGAAACGAACCAAACTTTGAAATTCGTCAGATCGATTTCTCATCCATCTCTCTATATTGGAGCCGCCATGGATCTTCATCGAAGCTCGATTGTATTGTTGATCCTTTCCATTTTATCTCCTGTGACGCTTTCTATGCGATACGACCTACTTTCTGGGCACACGAAATGCATCTCTGAGGAGATTCACGCAAACGCAATGACCGTTGGAAAATACAGCATTGTAAAACCCCACGAAGATCATCCTCTTCCTGCTTCTCATAAAGTCACCGTTAAGGTAATGATACATCTATTAATTCTCCCGATCTTTCTCTTGGTGATTTCAGTGTAATGCAATGTGTTAAATTTTATTAGGTTACATCGCCGCAAGGGACAGCTTATCACGAGGCAGGCGGAGTAGATTCGGGACAATTCTCTTTCACAGCGTCGGAAACAGGGGATTACATAACTTGCTTCTCCGCCGTTGATCACCAGCCGGAGACATCGCTGATCATTGACTTTGATTGGAGGACAGGTATTCATACTAAGGACTGGTCGAATGTGGCCAAGAAGAGCCAAGTGGAAGTAAGTTTACTCGCTTTTCTTTCTAGTCGAAGTCTTAACGTAGTCAAACCCAATATCATAGAAGAATTAGGTTGTGATGATTCTGTCAAATGATATATTGAGCAATTGTGCCGGATGTGTGAGGATTGGATAGCTAAGTTAGACCAAAGGATAATGCTGGAAAGTGGAAAGTTATATCAGCACTGAGAAATGCTATTTAGTCTTGGTTTTTAGGTTATGTTGGTGCTTTGGTTTAGTTCGAACAAGGCCAAAGTTTTGGGTCATATTACTTAGATTCAAAAGCAACCGATAGGGGTCGTCGTGTGATTTCCGTCTTGCATATGAGAGAATAGGATGATTACTATTCCTTTAAACCACATCGATTTTGTCAGCTCATTTAGTAGTTCTTTCCCTGCATAAGAAAGGTAGGTAGGCCTAAGCTTAAACAGACATCAGTCATCAGAGCAATATTATCTTGAAATGAAAGTAGATAAGAGTAGGCTTTTAACATACAACAGAGCAAGACTTAGCTTAAAATGTGACAAATAGCCTCTTAAAGAGGTACCAGAGTTTTAAAGGAATGGTTTATTAACCTTGTTATGGTTGGATCTTGATTGTATTGGCCAGACGATGGAGTTTGAAGTTAAGAAGTTATTTGAAACTGTGAATTCCATCCATGAAGAGATGTTCTATCTCCGTGAGAGGTATTTCATCAACCAAAACATGTCTTCCCTTAAAGTCAATCTGTGGAAGAGAAAAACTCAAAACTTAACCCATCTTCCACTTGTCTGTTACAGGGAAGAAGAAATGCATGAACTGAATAAGGCAACACATTCAAAGATGGCATGGTTGAGTTTCCTGTCACTCGGGATTTGTTTATCCGTTGCAGTTCTTCAGTTCTGGCACTTGAAGACTTTCTTCGAGAAAAAGAAGCTTGTCTAAGACTCGTTACAATATCTGGAGGACGGAGATCCTTGAGGCTGTAGTTTTGTTAGTATAGAAGTGAATGCATTTGTTGTCAAGCAATTCATTTTGTTACTGAATTTTTCGGAAACAGACATTTATCCTGTCTGATATGATCTTTAACATCACTGAACTCCAGATTCAATACAACCCATGGTTACATAAAAGCTTTTTATGTCACTCTTTTAGGTGGTTTGCTGTGAAACAAATGAAATGATGAAAAGTAAACAATCAATCTTTACAAAAGACGAGGAACATAGAATAGTAAGCAATGCTTATGATTGTTTGGTGTATTATGAAGTGAATAAGCCCCAATGGTGATCTGCTGGTAGAGTTTCCTTGATCTTGTCAAGTCTCTTGAGGATGTCCAGAAATGACGGTCTCAGGTTCATGTCCGCGTCCCAGCATTTCACGATTAAGCTGTAAGAAGAAAACCGGTTAGTAAAGGGCTAGACTAAAACTAGGACATATGGGATATGGGATTAACATACTCTCTTAGATCTGCTGTGCATCCTTTGGAACGGAATGTAGGTCTGTGTCCATCAGATACATGTTTGGCTGCTTCATATGGCTCGTGGTTTGCAAACGGTGGCTCTCCTTCAAGCATCTGGGTACAAGGTGGTAATGAAATTAAGGTTAAGATTCTCTGAACTTTTGTTCTGTTTATTATGGAGGCAGATTTAATAGTTAAAGATCTCAGCACCTCGTAAAGAATCATTGCAAAGGAGAAGACATCAACTTTCTTGTCGTATCTTCTATGCTTGAATACTTCCGGAGCCATATACCGGTCTGGTTTTGTTCGTTACGAGAAGAAGAGAAACAGTGCCGATCAGGTTAGAGTAAAAGAAAAAGGATGACTTCTGGTGTTACTATGTACAACAACACTTACAACTTCCGGTTTCGCCAGTCATCTTGTAAACATCATGAGAATTTTGAACCTTAATGAGCTTACTAAGCCCAAAGTCACCAACTTTCAAATGGTCTGCACTTGAATTAACCAGAAGAACATTCCTGAAATAGGCGATAAGGTTTTCAAAACAAGTGAAAGTGAAATTAAAAACTGAAAACCTATGAAGCAATTTTGTTTACCTTGGCTTAAGATCTCGGTGAATGATAACGTTAGGCTCATTGTGAAGATATGTCATTCCTCTGTTAGAAAAAGATTAAAAATACTCTCAGGCCAAATCTGATGAAAATCATTTCACAAAACTACTTGAATGTTAAAAGTCAAAACATCAAGTACCTTGCGATATCCAACGCAAAGTTGACAGCAGTTGCCGGAGTAAGACCACCCTTTTCCTTGAGGTATTGATGAAGATCTCCCTGTTAGAAATAGAAGAATCACTTAGCTAGCCAGGAAGCAAGTATGCAGAGACCAGAGATTGAGACAGCGGATATCAAAAAACCCTACTCCGCGCAAGTATTCCGTGATTAACATCAGTGGTTTTCTTTCGGTTACAGCTCCTAAGAACTGCACTATATTTGGATGGCGAAGCTTAACCAGTAAATCAACCTCATGCCTGAAGTCCTGACTGCATCAGCAAATTTTGAGCTTATGAAACACAAGACTCTTAGCAGAGACTGATACAATAATGTCATAAAAAAGCTGTGAAGGAAACTCTTATGATAGTGGTAATTAATCTATAAGAGAAAGCGAGAAAGAGCTAAAAGCTTACATGACCAATCTATCATCTGAAAGAGACGGAAGAATACGTTTCACAGCTACTGGTGTTCCCCTCCAATAGGCTTTGACAATCTCACCAAAAGATCCCTAAAGAAATGTGACCAACCTCCATTGAATTAGCCAAAAGATACTCACTACAGAAAACTATTGAGCTAAACACAGATAATTCTTAATTGAGTAAAATACTTGGCTTTAAAACACAGACACGCAAACCTTTCCAATCATTGCGGCATTTGAGAAATCTAGCTCAGCTGGTTCAATTTCCCAGTCACATTTCTTTGGAATTGGTGGTGGCACAGGCTTTGGTTCAAAATGACTTCCGTTTTGACCCTGCATAGAAAATTTACTTAGCCAAATACAAAGGCTGGGAGATCCACACACACACAAAAGACGAGTAAAGTGTCTCTTTGAGTCTCTGAAAACAAATATAACTACCGACACTGCATTAAACAGCTGCTTCAGAGAGATAAGTACTGTCCAGGAGGGCACTAAAGTTCAAATTTTTTGCAAAAAACAACTCATATTCAATACCAATTAGTACCTACCCCTAAAGAATAAAACAAAAGAGACAATGTCTAATCCAAATCTATACGAGACCAGAAAGAAATTCAAAAACTCACATAAGATAAACCGCCATGAGATTTCAGCAATTCAATCATTTTCTGCTTCCTAGCTCCTTCTGCATCAGCCAGAGGCTACAAATACCCAAAAAAAACAAAAAGAAATTACTGATCAGAATCATAGAAAAAAAAACCAGATACTTCAAGAAACCCAAAATTGAATCGAAAGGAAGAGTCTTTACCGTGTTCTTCCACCTATCTTGAGCGTTGACATCAGCACCAAACTCGAGGAGACATTTAACAACATCCACCCATCCATGAAGCGACGCCACGTGGAGAGGCGTTCGTTTGTCGTAATCTATGGCACGAACCAAAGATGGATCTTCCTCCAAGAGTTTCCGAACTGCAGCAGCGTCGTTTTGATGCGCGTGCCATAGAATCAGAGATGTTCTACTCACACGTGCCTTCTCCTTTTGTTTGTCGTAAACCGGTGAAGGCGCGCTTGTTCCCGCAGCAGCAGAACCGGCTTGTTCTCCGCCGTCTCCAGCCCCCGGATTATCGGAGCTCATCTCAAATAGATTATGAGAAAAAGCAAAAAATTAACGAGAATGAGAGAAAGGGTATGGATTTGATCGACGAAGCAATGAGATTACAGTGGTTTCTTTGGATTTTGGAAATTGCTTCAGGGTAATTGAGGAATCAATTCTTTACTGTGGAACCGGAAAGATAGATAGAAAGAGAAATGGTACTAGTTTCATTTTGTCTTTGCTTGTGTGAACTTACATCATCGCCGTTAATTTAGCCGTCAAGTTGATGACTTTTTCCTCCGTCTATTTTTGTGAGTTGTTTTACTCTGTCACCGTTATCTAAGACTTTTCTTTCTTTTGCTCTTCATAATTGGCCACCGACTACTACATGATTTCATATTGGATTTATATGAAAGTTTCACGATTTTATGAATGGTATATAGATTTTAGTTACATCTAGTTCATTTTAAATGAAATTAAAAACGTTATGTAAACTCTTCTGATAGTATACATTATCACTTTGATTTACCATTTTTGAGTTGGTAAAATATAGATAAACTGAATCCATAATACAAAATCAATGCATGGAAGCTACGCACGATGACTTGGAAACTTTAATCGCCAAAAAGTTTTGTCTGCCGTTTCTTCGAGCTTGCCTCTCCCGTGACCGGTTGCGACCAACATTGAGAGAGGGCCCGTCGTATTATGCTTTGCGGTACTCTGTATTGTAGATCTGAGCGTGAGGAGGTGGTTTCGGGTGAGTTTGGTCGTCGAGTCGGCTAGGTTTCTGCGCTAGGCGACGACACGTGAATTCTGACCATGTCATCGGCTCTTCCATCTCACTTTTCGTCAACTTAAAAGTGGTTGTGATTAGATCCGCCACTTTCGTCGCCAGTGTCATTAATCGGTACACAGATCAAAACATTTAATTATTTTCTTGTCTTGTATAAGAAAAAATGAGTGAATAGCAATTAAAATTGCAGATAAAGCAGAGTGCATTTTTGATCTGTATTTAATCTGACTTTCATTCAAACCTTAGTGTTGCTTCATTTAGATGGGTTTCTGTGGGCTTGTGTGAAGGGAGATTGTCAACCTCTGAAAAAAAACTCTATTTTCATTGGTTTGTTTGGTTTCGTCTTGAAAAAGCTTATGGCTAGCTATTGGAGCATCTCACACTTGGCGTGTAATATATGAAAATATGTTATGGTCTTGTGAAAAGTATTAAGTCAACGATCCGGATAACATGGCATCACATCTGTCACATGAGTTGTATTAATTACATTCGCAGATGCCTTTAGCATCTAAATGTCACTGTTTTCATGTTAATAAATTCAATTAACAATAGTCTTGTTTTTTCAGCTAATCATATCTAGCCAAACTATAATCGATATTGATAATGATTGACCAACTCATAGCACCCATTTCGGTTGACCACAACAATAAAACAAGCCAACTAAAAACCAAACCGAACGACGTTTTTTACTTCAGTCTCTATATACCTAATTCACTTCAAAATTCTCAAGTAAACTGAGCAACTTCAAGAGAATAATAAGGAATAAAAGTGAAGCAATTCGGAGCTCACAGGTAAGTGGCTATATTATATACACACACACGCACACTTAACTACAGTTTCATTTATACAAGTATTTCAAATTACTGTTTAAGTTACGTTTAAGATATAATCTACATTGGTTCACACGCTACTTACTATCCCTCAAGTCCTCAAGAGAGCGCTTGCGAGATCCCAAATTACGCTCCAGCGTCTGAGGTGTGGGTGGTGTTCTTCCGCGGCGGAAGAGCACTGCCAGAGACCTTGTTTTCCGACAAAGATCAAAGACCTATTCAGCCCAAACAAAGAAAGATCATTTCAAATGTTTAATAAGACAACACAATTTCTAGAATGAGATTGTTATATATGTCTCGCTTATTCTTACAGATGAGGCCTCAATCTCAGCCACGCCTTCACATCCTTTTCCTCCACCTTGTAATAGGTCACAGTACCGAACAGCCTCATTCATATCTTCAAAAACCTATTGAGATAGAAAATATATCATGTTTTAAGGGGTTCATATGGTTTTAAGAAGCGATTCACTGAGAATGCTTACCAGTACTCCATCTCGAATGTCTTCTACAAGCATATCGAATTTAGTTTCGGGTCTAGACTGCTTTTCCCTAGAGAACAACAGTCCGAGCTCTTTCTCTACCTCACTATTATAGAGGGATTGCTACGGTTATGCAAGGTAGAGGAAGTAAAATTGCAAATTAAGCTTGAGTGGAATAGATTGGGTTAACCTGTGGTTTGTTCTCGTTTTCATGGTGCATATCTGGTTTTCTCTATGTGTTAATACATATACCGGCTTTGAGTCTTCTCTCCATGGGTTGGACTCCAACACTAATTGTTGAGAAGACACAGTGAGAGAGGGTTAGCCAACGAAATCATCTACTCAAGATAAACAGCAGTTGAGGAACAACATCAATTTATATACTTTAGATGAACATTAAAAACTTAAAATGAATAAGTTCCCTTCCTACAAGGTCCTACGGTTTTTATATTTCTATGGATCAGCATTTTGTGAAAGATGAGATGACAAAACCGTCTTGTACAAGAAGTTATGTGCTTGCAATTTTACTACAAATCGACAATTATTCTCATCATACTTCAGCTAAAACCCCTCATTTCCTGGGGATACAAAATAAATGGTATGCATAAAGTTGTCGAATCTTAACTCTCAATACACTACTAATAGATGAAGAGCTGCACTGATTGTGTGTGACACAGTGACTGAATTCTAACGTTGTTCAACAAAACGATTTGATTATTGTCTACGAAAACAAGACATTAACTACTATAATTTCCATACTTTCTAGACAGACTCCGGCAACCTCTGTTCAAGTTAGATTATGAAAGCATCAATGGAATTTGGCAATTAACAAGGTAAACTTATTTTCCATCACCTGAAATCCTCGAAGAAAACAGGTAAACGCAGAATTTAAAGCTACATGGATATGCCACGCTGAGACTAGAGATTATACCGTCGTAGCTAGTGGAGTCGAACGTCTGCTCAAGTTTCCGACGCATCTCGTAAGCACGCGAAGACACTTGCCTTACAAACTCATCGGAAGTTCCAGGGATCGTACCGTCCAAGTGAAGCGCCTTCTCAAGTTCATCGCTCCCATCTGCATCGTCATCCACTTTATCTGATCCTCCTCCACCGCCGGTCGATTTACAGCTAATTAAGTGTCTTCTTCTCGAAATCGAAGTCCGTGAAAAGGAAACGGAGCGGTGGGGACGAAGACGGAACAATAGTGATCGTGAAGTTGAAACGGGGATCGTAGTAGTAGTCGGAGGGAGTAATATGGAAGGAGATACAGATGTTAGCGACTCCATAAAAACTTTCTATTTTTTTCAAATTAACTGTTTTAGAAATCAATCGAATAACGATTCCTTTTTCTTAGGATTTTTTAATTTTCTCGGGAAAATCAATGGGAGGAATTCTCGGCGTAAACGACTCAGCGAGGAAGGAAAAACAAAATCGTGGAACCAAAACTACAGAATCCGCTGATATTTTTTCTTTAGTGGGTCCCGCAAAATGTTTCAGACCTTCTACTTCGTTCCAGGGAAGTTCATGGTTAACTCTTACGAACACAAAATATATATAGACTATTATATTTTAATGAAGACTTTTAATTGATTCGAAACTCTGAATTAGAGACACATATATTACATAAGACGTAGAGAGATTATGTCAAAAAAAAAAAAGCTTTTACTTTCCATAGTACTTGGGTGTTTTCAAAAGAAACTTACCTAATGGTATCAGTTATAAGGTCACGAAGCAGTTGTGTTTACTCCAACGTCAGGTGAAGATAAGCCATTGAAAGGGGTTTCATCATCACCGAGCTGTGTGGAATCGTGATCAGGGAATAGCTCAAGTCGCATAGAAGGAGCAATGTTATTAACATGAAGCCATGTTAGTTCCCATAAGCTATCTCCACCAAGAGCACTTCTGTGCAAAAGCACGCCTTTCGTCTTCATCACAAGCAATATGTTTTTGAGAAGCTCTGGCACCATTTCCTGAAGCTTGTCGCTTTTTTTGCCTCTTACTTTTACTTTCATGTATTTCTCCATTCGGGTTAGAACACCGAGCCATAGTTTACAGAAAGTTGATAACTGAGATAGCTCTTGGAGTAGTTGAAGAAACACTTTGGATAACAATTTGATTGCAAGAAGCAATGTGCCTTCCATGTTTCGGTAGTCTTTCTGTGACCCAGAAGCAATCTCGAGCAAGTCGTCTAATACCGTGAAGATTACCTTGTCAAAACATTGAGACCACATACTATGAGCTAGACTGATCCCGTCTACTCCAACTAAACACTTTTGTAATGACTGTAATGCATGGTTTCGGATATCCTCTCTCTGATCTAAACAGACTTTTCTTAGTCCTTGAACAAGCCTTAACCACATTTCTCCAATATCTTGTGACATCTTCCCAAAATCTTCTTCTTCCATAGTTTCCTTAGCTGTCCGAGCCCATTTAGCCAAATATTCTAATGAGTCTCCCATTAGATCGAGGGCACAGATAGACCGTTCAGATTGTCCTACGCGGGATTCAGCAAACTGTCTTGCAGCATCAACACAGAGTACATAATTGGCCGGAACCAGGTGAGTTCCTTCTGACATAACAAAGGATACGGCATCAAATCCTGCTTCAGAAGCTT
This sequence comes from Lepidium sativum, assembly GCA_023374145.1. Classification (NCBI taxonomy): domain Eukaryota; kingdom Viridiplantae; phylum Streptophyta; class Magnoliopsida; order Brassicales; family Brassicaceae; genus Lepidium; species Lepidium sativum. The sequence goes on from JAKUCM010002104.1 coordinate 28,854, forward strand.
CAGGGTGCCGTGCTGTGATGGAGAGCAAGGATGTGATTGTTCTCCATCCCGCCTGAGACCTGATGTGATTAGCATTGGCTTTCACAAGACGGCTAACTTCAGCTGCGATTTGCTCACAATAGGCATCAGCAACACGTGCATCCAGTTTCAGCACCAGCTGAAGAGATCTCAATAGCTCATCAGCTAGGCTTTCTTTATAAGGAAGTAGTCTTTGGCAGATCCGAAGCAGACCAAAAATAGCTTTATCCACTAAGGCGCAGGGCATCACCGTTGACTGAGCAATAGTAGCTATGTGTTCATAAACGCCTTGCCATAAGAGAACGATCCTGTCTCGGTTGTTAAGAGTGATTGCAATAAGCAATTCCAGACAGAAAACTGCAGTATCCTCATCTTCTGGAGAACTGTTTCCCTTTTGAGGCCTACCTGCAGCCCAAATGAGAGCACGTGCAAGCTGCAGCAAAGATTCAGCTTGTAAAAACTTGCTTTCAGTAAATATGCTGTCAATATGACATTTCTGAATGGTCTGAAGTGTTCGTTGATGAGCCGCAAGCTGTTGCTCGGTAGGCTGTGATCTTGGCTCTTCTGTATCAAGTGAAAGAAGCTGACTAAACCTTCCCATCAACCCGGAAGATCTTCTTGGAGTTCCCATTGACTGTAGATGAGCTGAAGATAAGGAATTTGCAAGAGGCTTTCCTTGTCCTTGCTCAGATGAAAGTTCAGATTCATCAGCTGCATCACTGGCTACACGAGCTGGCAGAAGTCCAAGTTTATGAAGCCGTAAAATACAGTCCAATATGTTCCTCCAGCCTGTACGGATATAATCTCCATATTTGTTTGCAATGGTAAAAATAGTGATAGTTGCCATCCTTGCTTTTGCATCATCACCAAATGCAAGAACAGGTTCATCAACAGATGATGGATTCAACAGAGTTGTGAATTTGCAAAGAGACACAACCAGATCATCAAGCACATCTTCAAGATGATGACAGGCAGAAATTTTAGCAATAGCCAAGAAACCATCGATGCATGTCTGGTAAACGTCTTCATGTTCTGCATGGTCAAAGACGACAGATATTGCAGCAATGGTCGGACCAGACATGATAGCAAACATATCATGGTCAAGATAAGCCCTTGAATCAGCCATAATATACGGAGCAGCTTTCTTAGATTTATGCATCAAATCAATCCAACGGCTGGGAGTCATTTCTGGAAAGCCTGCACCTTGTTCTGGAGTAGTCCTGATCTCATTGTTGCATATGGAGTGAAAGAGTTCAGACAAAAATTCTCGAGGTAGATCATTTCCTCCATTAATATGCCTATTATTACGAATAAAATCCTCTTCTGTCATCTTTTTCTTTACTTGAACGTTGTGTTGATCAGTGTTAAGCATGATAATAGAGTATGATAATACAAGAGCAGCATCCTTGTTTGCGAGAATTTCAGGAGACTGCATATAGTATCTTTCAGAGAACGCCTCAAGCACTCTCTGTATTTTTTGAGATTCTCCAGGCAACCTGAAAGTTTCCAAGAAGAGTCTGAGAGCAGTATCCAGGTTCATGTATTGGAAGTCGAATGTCCCAGCAAACTCATTGAGAACCTGAACACAGAATTCATCATGATTTCCAAGAAAATCCCCAACAAGGTTCTTATCAAGCCCAGCAGTATATCTGAAAAAACAAGCAACGCTTTGCGGATCAAGTTTGTCAGGCAAAAGATGTGTGCCTTGGAGAAATTCTAACCCCTTCTTTGGATCCCTGTTAAAATGATCTGCTCCAATCATTAACCTTCTCTTGATATATTTTCTCCTGCGGACAAATGAAACCCAATGATTTGGATCACTGTAATTGTCACACTTAACCATCCAGAAAGGAGTGTACTCATCAAGATGGACAGGACCTAAGTCCAAACCAGTCAATCCATTACTTATCCGCTCTGCCATTCCCTGAATAACAGCAATTAGGCCATCCAAAGCAAGAATGTGCATTGCAGACAAAGGGCAGTTCACAGGAAATGTGCTCTTTGATAAAAGATTGGACAGCTCCTCAAACACGTTGCTGCAAGTAATATCACAATCGAGATTGGCGTACATCTCCACCATAAAACTCTTCTGCCTACAGAAATTCACCAGAGCTTCCATAGCAACCTCTTGCTGCTGATATGAGGGCCCATATTTTCCTTGGGCAAGCCTTAGAATCACACAGGAGAAGAATGCTTCAAGCTGCAGTTTGAGTTCAGTACGAAGATGTTGATACAAATTGAGCACAATGCTGCAAACCATCGAGAGAATAAGGGGGCTCATCGACAAGCCAAATTGCATCAAGTTACGAAATAACTCATCTTGAATTAGGCTTAACAGTCTTGGGTGATGGTGGATGGACGATCCACCCAATTCAATGGCTGAGTTGATCAAGTTCAACGCAAACAGAGGCACATCTTCGTCAAATGCTATGGTGTTTGATCGGGAGCCCATCCCAACATGTTCGACCACATTTAACAAAGTGCATAAAAAATGAAATATTTCCACCATACTTGGGACTCCGTATGGCTCTGTCATTATATGCAAATCATACGAAGAAGCCAGCTTTCTGCTTCCCGGCCCAACTGGTCCATCATCCATCATATTTGCACCAGATGCAAAAGTTGCCACTGAATTTTCAGTATCATACTCTGAATTAGCATTTCCATCCTCGACTGGTTTACTCACAATGGCATAATCGCTGTCTACTCCAGCTTTCTGCGACCATGCAAGACATAACCAATAATCATTTTACAGTAAGTGATACATATCTATATATACATATAAATCAGGAGAAAAAGGCATAAAATCCAGCATCTTTGGGAAAGTTCTTTCAAATCGAATTAATTATTAACTAGCTGCAGAATTGCTAGCCTTCTTTGTCTGATAATGAATACTTTGACTCCGACTGAGAAATGTAGATATATATATATATATATACACATATATCTGATAGAAGATAAGCATCTACAAAATGTACAACTTTTAAAGTAAATCGCAGAACCTAAATTTTAAGAATATGCAAATCTATAATTCTCTGTCATTTCTGTTGAACTGGAGACCTGGATCTACTCTCTGGATACTTTAACTTTTTTACAAGGTTGCCAGTGAAGAAATCTAGTTATTGTAATATCATGTTATTCTTTACTCTCTGAACATCCTACAAGAAACTTGTAATCCAAATTGACTTGTAATGAACCAAAAGGAAACACTAAGAACCCCAATATCATACCTCTTGCTTGATGCTTCCAGCTCTGTTGACAAGGGTATTTTCTGTTCTGTCAACATCCGGGAGATGTGAGAAGATGCACCTCACTAATTCGTGCATCGTGTGGCGAGCTACCCGTTGCAATAGCTCACCTTTCATTCCTGCTTGGTGGACAACACGAAAACAAGTGTTGACGACAGTGCATACATGCTGATTGCTTAGCATAACTGATGCTTTGTTTTTCATGCATGCCAGAAGAACTTGAAGTATTTTCATTAACACGACCTCTTCTGATGCAGGATCTGTCACCTCAAATCGGCAGCTTGTCACAGAATCAACTACCGAGTTGATAGCGTCTTCAATACTTGCTGTATTCTGATCAATTACATTTAGATTTAAAATCTTGTAAACTGATGACAAAGCAATGCTGGTTATCGGTGCTCCAGTCTCATCCGACCTTATTACATCAAGAAAGGGTTGAAGATACAACATAGGACTTATTGTATGCCAAGGCTGGTTCCACGAGAACACCTGTTTTCTAAGAGCTTTAAGTGACTGAATCAACGAGTGTTCTAGTTGATCATCACCGGACATATATCGACCTCCCCATCTTACATTTCTTCTCATAACCGCTAACACAGCAGCAATTTCTGTATCCATCATGCATGCTAAAGTGGTTGTATTGCTTGAATCAGTAGTCTCAAAGTCCTCAGGCTCTTCCTCAATGGCCTTTATTCCAGAATGCAATTTAAGCCGACCCATTTAATCTGCTCTAGTCTTCAGCCAGAGCCCAAGGCACTTTGATGCTCACTATCGTTCTGGCAGAATATAAGGTGGATACAGAGAGAGCATATAGCCTTCAAAGAAAGAGGCCAAAGTCAATCATAACTGCAATAGAAAAACTAAAAGTGTTATTTAAACAGATGAAAGATTATTATAGAGAGCTACAAAGAAAGGCAACGTAACTGGTCACATCTTACATTCCAGAGATAATCAAAAACTACAACATTGGCGCTGCTGAAGCCGGTTTAATTCAGGCATATCAACTACAAGCAAAGAAATATATAGATTAGTCTCTTATTTAGAGTAACCTCTCCCACAGTAGTAACGTATGTTCCCCAAATCTCTTTTAATTTCTGAGCAGCTGCGCAACTAATTCCTACAATTTAAGCCCAAAAGAGATTCTAATTCCAACAAAACCCTAATCGGAAAAGTTTCCTCTTCGTTACATCATTGAACCTAAAAAACACTATACCCATCTATAACACCAGAAACTTATAGAGTTAAGAGTCACTGATTCAGATGGACTAACCTTAAGTACCTCACCAGTGACAGTGTTATGAAACCAGAAGAAATTGTCTGATACTATTATCAGTTCTTCAGACGACAAAAATCCAGTCAAGGTGAGAGAACTCAGAGCAGGTCATGCCAAATCTCGAAATTTAGGAACAGTAGCAGCAATGCAAATCAACAACACGAAGAAATTCGTTCGTACCTAAAATGAAATCTACTTCAAAAACTGAAAAACAAAGAGAAGTAACTTCTGACAAAGATTCTAGTAAGCACAACGGACATTAGTGCAGAAAAACACAAATAAGAGTACACGACGAAGAAGTTAAAAGAAGCGAGATCTGTGAAATTACTTACTGCTTTTCCAACGATCCAGAGATCTGTCGTCAGGCTCCGACGACGAGTAACAGAAATGCTTTTGAGGAAAGCACGATCGGAAAATCTCGAAGAAGGAGCAGAGACGAAAGAAAGAAAATAAAATAAAATAAAGTAGGCAGTGTTAATTACCAAAATATCCCCTTATGGCTAAATACTCTCAGAAAGGGTCTCTACTTCAAGATATTGATACATTAGACCCTCGTATATCTGAAGCTTTACCTCATGACCCTCAAAGTTATTATAAATGGGCCTGTATTAGGCCCATAATTCAATGAAACATATACAGCCTAATTGATGGAACTATATTTCCTGGAACAACAAAATCATGTAATAGTATATAGTTTTTATATGATAAATTCTTTGGAACAGTTCAATAATTATTTTAGATTTTTTGTTTGATGTTGTTGAGGTGGTTGCCTTTGCCAGTTTGTCCCTATGGATAGTGGGAGACAATACTTTTTAGGATTTTATAACAGAAAAATAAATAAACCTAACTTATATGAAGTTGTCCAACATAAACTATGTAAGGAATTAGAATAATATTACAATTTTATATCTTGATATTATATAATTAATAAGATGATATGACTTCTTACTTTGTCTGTTTAGTATTCTTGCACCCGAAGGACATGTCTTTTTCATGTTTAATTAGTGTCAAAAAAGTTGAACAGCCATTTAATATGTTATCTATCTATGATTAATCCTCTTCCAATATAGAAGCTTATTTACAAAATATTTGAGGCATATATTCTCTGTAATATGTAAATGTAATATGAATCGATACTGTAAATCATAATTTAATGAGTCTAGATAGTTGATGCATTATATCTTTTTTAATGGTATTGAAATAGTTTAGACATTATATATATTTAGGCCTAGATTTATAGATATCTAGATATTGGAATGATTGAGAGTTGGTAGTTGACAATGTTTGCTGAGGTCTACAACACGTCCAAGTATAGTTTGGAACGTAATTTAATATTATAAATGTTTGTATGACTTATTTGGTAGCCACGTAATTTCTAAACTGCACCGGTTTTTGTCTTGAATCTTATGCAACTTATTATATAAATGATATAGACAATCGAGATTTATTGTTTAGTTTTCTTCTAGTTGAGTATTCTATTGATTTGTATATATTTCTCACCGTAAAGATTTAAATCGCGTGTATTTTCGATTTACATTATTAAAAGGAATTTTTCTATTATCATAATCTATAGAATATTGATCGAATATTAGTCTCATTATAGGTTAGAATTTTGGATTTGGATATCGAATAACAATGAAAGTTTGTATGAATTTGTTTGATATATAATTCAGTTGTTATCAAATCTTATATATTTAAACAAGTTACTTTCGCAAATGGCATCTTCTTAGTGGCAGGCGTTAACTCTATTTAAGGTAGCTCATTTGCATAATCCGATATTGAGTCCTCTTACCTATATTATCTAGGAATTTGAGTTATTTTCATTTTGGATTTGTTATAAAATTAAGATTATAACAACTCTTAAAAATAAATATAAGATAGATTTTGTTACAACTTTTTTATTTAAAAAATCTAAATCAATAGAAATTTAATAAAAAATCTAAAAAGCTGAAATTTTAATAAAAATATATTTGTTACAATTTTGGTTAATTATTCGGTTAAAGTTTGGGTTTGGGTTCAGTTTTTCGGATATATATATTTAAGATCCATTTAGATATTTTATCATGTTCGGTTCAAGTTCAATTCCTCTAATCTTATCAATTTTGGTTTGAGTTTTAAGTGAACTAAATCTCACGGGTTTTGTTATAAATTTTTATATAATCATCTTAAATTAATAAAAATTTAATTTATAAAAAACTGTAAAAAACTAAAATTTAATAAAAATATATCGGATACAAATTCAGTTATTGATTTGGTTCCGGTTCGGGTTTGGATTCAGTTTTCTGAGTATATATATTTATGATCCCTTTTAAAATTTTGTCAAGTTCGGTTTCTTTAATACAATATTTTGGTTATTTTGATTTAAGGTCTATACTATTTTCTAACATAATTCAGTTTATGTATAAATCGAGTTTGGGTTCAAGCATTTTTATATAAAATGAAAAATTCAAAAATATTTAATAAATTTATAGATTTATTTCTTGATTTGGTAGAAATTCGAATTTGGTTTGATTTTTCCAATACCTAGACTTATGACAGGTTGATTTCTATTTGGCTATTAGACTTCTATATAATATTTTAAAAAAATATTTAATATATAAATACAGTTTAAAAAAATTAAAATAAACACAAGTTAGAAAAAATAATCAAATCCTATACAATATCTTTATATATAATTAATCTTGACATTTCTAAGAAATTGTGACTCCAATTCGATTAATGAGAAACTAAAGAAAGAAAAGAAAATTAGGATGACAAAATGTATTGTAGGTAAATTATATTAGGACCGATGTATGTTAGTCTACCAACTACACTAACAGCTGCGCAATCCTCGTAATTGATATTCAGAATTTCCATCCAAATTAATATCTCATCTTTCACATCAAGGTTTTTTTTATGAAAAAAATTGTGATTAACTTTATTTAAATAAAGATACTTGTAGAGTGTAGTCATACATATTATCAAGGTCTCAGCGACCCTAACAAAACATATCGTGGTTATAAGTTTTATCAAAATTTTGCAATTAGTATATCAAGTAAGCTGGATTATATCAGATATATAAACCATTATACTACGTAATATTTATTTTACAAATCGGTACATTGTTATTGTTATTGTTATTAGTGAGTTTACTTGGAAAAAGTGCACCCAAGTGTTATCTTACCTACCTAATCTTGTACACACCTTTTCTAGGTGAGAAATTATTGGCCTCACTCCTAACAAGTTTTCTTTCTATTCATTTATATGTTAAGAGAATTAATTAGTCGATATGTAATTGAGGATAATTTAATTTTTATTTATTATATATTTAGATCAAATAGAATTGTATATAAATTCGGCTACACAGAATATTAATTGAATAATAAATTTTTTTATACAAATTATGTTTTAATTTTATGGTATCAGAACCATATCTACATTCTTAAGTTGATTTTTTTTTATTTCTTTGACCTTAACATTTTCGATTCTATTATCGAGATGACCCTACCCTGTTCTGTTGAAGCGTTTCTGAAAACAATCATGTTTCTTCCTTTAAACTCTGCATTTTTGATTCTATTGTTGAGGTGTCCCCAATATGTTCTGTTGAAGCATCGGTGAAAACAATCATGTTACAATGTCTGGTGCTTTAGCCTCTAATGAAACTCAAGTTAGGACATAATCTGTACGACGTCGGATCGACCCCTATGATTTGTCCTCTAGCGATAACCTTTAAGCCATATTCCTCAACCGCAACTTTGTGGTCCCAACTATAATGAATGGTCTTTAAATATCTGGTTGGCTCTAAGGGCAAGGAAGAAATTTGGTTTTGTTGATGGCTCCATTCCTCAACCTGCTGAAGATTCTAATGACCCAGAGGATTAGTGGGCTAACAATGTTATGGTTGTATCTTGGATTAAGGTGACAATTGCTCCTGATATGAGCAACTTTTTGTCCCATCATGACATTTGTAATGATATGTTGACTCACCTTAAGAAGTGATTCTCGATGAACAACGGTCAATAGATACAAAGTTTGAAGATGAAACTTGCTAATTGTCAGCAAAAAGGTACGCCTCTAGAGGCATATTTTGGAAAGTTGTATACACTGTTAATAAGGAGATTCTAGAGGAACATGAAGAAGAAAAGCTTCATCAATTGCTTATGGGCTTAAATGAGACTCTCTTTCGTGCAATCAAGTCATTATTTCTATCATGTGATCATCTTCCTTCGATCGATGTGGCTTACGAGGTCGTTGCACAGGATGAAGATTCACGAAAAGTTGTGTGAAGGCGTGATGAACATAGTGAAAGGGCTAGCTTTGATGTTTAAACATCATCTTATCCTCTTCGCTCCTCTAAAGTTAATGAATCAACTGTTGTGTGTACACATTGTGGTCTTACATGTCACTTGGTAGACAAATTCTTATGAAGCTTGGCTACCCAGAGTGATGGGGAGACAAACCAAAGTTTCCTGATCCTCATACTAGTTTAATCTCCAAACGGCATGAACATGCTCGTCTAAATAATCTCACAACAGCTCCACTTTCTGTGACAGCTTTTGGAGGAAGTTCTTTCATCACTGATGCATACAAAATTGGCTTCAGTGGTCTTAATGACCAACAATGGAATACTTTGGTGGGTATATTGAATGATCGACAACCTCCTACGAATGATCGCATGTTTGGTATTTATTTTCTTGAATCTTAGATAATTGATTCTGATGTGTTTAACCATATGAGTGGCTATGTTGATATTCTCTAGAGTATTCGGGATATGGCCCCTATGTTTAACAAATTTTCTGATGGTCGGTTCACTTAGACAAATAGAAGTGGAACAGTACATCTTGGTTTTCCCTTGCAGTTAGATAATGTTTTTCCATGGATGGTCTTGAATGTCATTTAATCTATGTTTCACAGCTCACAACAGACAAATGTTGTTTCAACTATATGTTAGGTTATGTGTTGTTCAGGACCGCATTACATAGATGTTGATTGAAGCAGATGATAAGTTGAATGAACGCATTTCTTTAGAGCTATGGCAGATGCGTTGAAGACACAAACAATGGACAATCAATCCATGGAGTTGTGGCACCAATGTCTTGGTCATCCTGGCTTTAAAGCAATGGAGATGTTGAGTTTTACTGATTCTAGTTCTTTATTTGATTCTAAGACTTGTGATGTTTGTATTTGGGAAAAATAAACACATGATGTATTCCCTTTTATATCTAATAAAAGTATTGCAGCTTTTGAAATAATTCATGTGACTTATTGGGTCCATATCATACTATATATACTTGTGGTTCCAGATATTTTCTCAACAGCGTTGACGATTATACTCGTGTTGTGTGGTTATACTTGTTGGTTGAGAAAACTGAAAAAGCTTATACTCTTCGTGATTTCATAGCCATAGTTGAAAGACAGTTTGATTCACTTCTCAAACGCAATGACAATGGTATTGAGTTCATGACTCTTACTCATTGTTTTCGTGAAAAGGGCATAATTCATGAGATTTCTTGTGTTGATACACCTCAACAAAATGGTTGTGTTGAACGAAACTGCATTTACTCAACATTGCTCGTTTGTTATGATTTTAGGCACATCATATGATTGAATTCTGGGAATTTTGTGTGTTAACAACTAGTTACTTAATCAATTGCACACCTTCTGCAGTTCTGGTTAGGAAGTCTCCACTTAAGATGTACAATCGTATGCCTCCATTTGAGCACTTGTAGGTGTTTGAATCTCTTTGTTATGTACAAAACCACAAACATGGTGATGGTAAATTCAATCCTCACAGTCAATGTTTTGTCTTTATCAGCTATCCTTATGGAAAAAGGATGGCGAGTTTATGATCTTGACAATAGAAATATTTCTATCTCTCGTGATGTTCTGTTCTGTGAATCGACATTTTTGTTTGCTTTGACAGATGCATTATTATATGATTTATCTCTCACTCCTCCAGTTCATAATGTTCATGAAGAGGATTATTCTCCTTTATTTGTCATTTCAATGACAATTCCGCTTTTTCCTTACACAATTTTCATTACTTCTGATGTTGCACTCATGCCAAATATTGATGTTGGTACTATCCTACTACTTGCTACTACAGCTGCCCCTGCAGCTGAAACTGAACATGTGTCTGTGGCATCTGAGCAACTGACTGTTGCTTATGAGCCATTGTCAATTGAACCTGAGTAGTTGGTCGTTGCATCTGAGCAAGTGTATGTTCCGACAGAGGAACTTGTTTCTTCAACCCCTAAGGTTGGTAGTGTTCCACTTCATGATGAAACTATAACATTAGGTCACAGCCTATGACAGAAAATTTCATCAACTAAACTGCATGATTATGTAACTAATACAACATACTGAATTTGATGGTGGTTTCTTAGATGATTCCTGGTATCTAATAGTGAATGTGTTGACTACTCAAGATTTTCTAAACAACATATTGCTTTCATGGTTGATTTAACTACTGGTGTCATTCCAAAGTTTTTCCAAGAAGCAATGGAAGATGAAAGTTGGCGTGAGGGCGTACATGATGAGATATGTGCCCTTGAAGAGTTAGGCGCATGGACTGTCATTACCTTCTAATAAACACACTTTGGGCACTAAAATCGTCTGGTTGTTCTTGGCAACACTCAGTCTGAAGGTATTAATTACACAAACACTTTTTCTCATGTGTGCAAGCTAGTTTTGGAGGTTTCAATGTCAAATGACTAGGTTGTACACCAAATGCACGTATACAGTGCATTCTTACATGGTGATATTGAGGAAGAGGTATTCATTCGGTTTCCCCATGGTTTTTGAAAAAACGAAAAAAATACGGTTTGTCTGTTACATAAGTCATCTTCACCAAGCTCCTTAATGTTGGTATGTCGAACTTTCTAAAGCATTGCTAAATTACGGTTTTGAGCAGAATGAAATTCAGTTACATATTCTTGTCTAAGTCAATGATATGCTCATTACAGGTAGTTCACTTAGTGTTATACATGACTTCAAACAATACTTGATTTCGTGTTTTAAAATGAAAGATTTGGGTATTCTCAAATATGTTTTGGGCATTGAGGTGGCTCGTAGTCCCAAAGATATGTATTTATTGCAGCAGAAATATGCCTTAGATATTATATCTGAAATTGGTCTACTAGGATCACGTTCGGTTTATCATCCGATTGAGCACAACCACACCCATACTTTAGCCAAAAGAGATCTCTATGTTAATTCTACACAATATCGTCGTCTCGTCGATCATTTTCATCTTTCTCGGTACTACTCATCTTGAAGTTTCTTATGTTATTCATGTTCTCTCAAAATTTATGTATGTCCCTAAGAATGAACATTGGAATGTTATTATTCGTGTTATTTGATATATGAAGAGGATTCCTAGTCAGGGTATTCTCCTTCGTTCAACCACACCTCTACTATAGATGCTTGGTGTGATGTAGACTGGGCTAGTTGTCCCATGTATCGACGATCACTAAATGATTGGTTTATCCAACTTGGTAGCTCTCCTATCTTATGGAAAACTCGCAAACAACGTGTGGTATAACGTTCTTCTACATAGGCAGAGTACCATGCTATTGCAGATACAGTGAGTGAGTTAATCTGGTTGAGACGTCTGCTTGGTAATCAGTCAACCATTTACCTAAATGCCAATCATGTTTTCCATGAGCGGACAAGTCTGACTGTCACTTCATCCATAACAAGATTGAGTGTGGTTTTATCACAACCAAACATGTTACATCTTTTGAATAGTTAGTTGACATCTTTACAAAAGATTTTGTCCGCTATGAGCTCATTTTTTGCAAATTGGATATTAATGATCTCCATGTTCTAACTCGAGAGGGGTATAATAGGATTAATTGGTCAATATGTAATCAAGTAAAGTTTAGTCTTTGTTTGTTGTACACTTAGGTCATATAAAACTATATATAAATTGAGCCACATAAAACATTAACCGAACAAAAAAATCTTTTTACACAAATTCTATTTCTTCTCATAATACCATACATTTTATAATATAGTCAAAATATGAATATATTGTACAACATTATTTTTATATAATGAACTGTAAGGGAGTTTAATTTAAACGTTAGTAAACGTCGAAAATAATTTGAAATCATAGGCAAACAAAAATATATAAAACAAAATTGTGTTGTTTTGTTTGAAATTAATTTTTGAAATTTTTTGTATGTTTTTTTTTAACAATTGGATCAAAATTTTTTTATTTATAAGTTAAATTTATTTATAAAATATTTATATTTTAATGTTTATATACAACGGGATGAAATCAAGTTTTAGATACATGTTATTGACTGGAACACGTAAATTAGGAGAGTTGAGAAAATAATTTGGCTATCTCGATGATAATAATGTATAGTCGTAAAACAATTTCATATTTTGACAGAAATTCTTGAATGAATTTTTCTCGGAAATGGTTGAATACATCTTTCAGGAATTTAAATGTGAATAATGATATTCCTTACGTATTGGGATGCATTATAGAAAGCCTTGTTAACATTAAATAAGCCTTGTTTTTCTCGACAGTGGTTGAATAATTCCAAAATAAATTATTTTATTTATTTTTGTTATAAAATTAGAATGTGGATTGGAAATTACGAGCATAATTTCTTTTATGTGGATTGTTATGTTCTTTTTCCTTTAAAGAACATAATTTCTTTTTGGTGAATTAAGAACATAATTTTTAACTTCAAGAATTTATACATTAAAAATACGAATAGTTGAGAAGATGTGCAATAGTAATAGCTCTTTACTATTGAGTGGGATCGGAATTGACATGTAACATTGATGTAAATAATTAGCAAACAAGAAAGAAACAAAAAACACGAAAACTTTTGTTCGTTTTTTAATATTGTTTGTACTATTATTATCTCGTAAATCTCTCTCTATGTTGTTTTTTATTTATATCTTTTGTAAGAATCTTACTTATTTAATTGTTCCAAAAAAGCTTTAACAAAAACAGTGGAACTAGTCGAAGTATAGGCAGTATTAAACATAATTTAGAAAGAGCAACTTACCTACTTTTGATAATTTTCATTGGAATTATATCATTTTCGTAATTCAAAAAAAAAAATTCCACAAAAATAGAAAATTAACTAAGTCTCTTTCACATAACAGCTTCAACCAGAAGATAATAAAATGCTGAAAACCATTGAACATAACTATTTTTTAAAATTATAAGTGATGAGAATATATTTGCGTAGACTAATTACTCTCTTACGAAAACGACTTGAAAGTAATTAAATGGGTTTTATTCACCTTTTAGCTAAATTTATATAGATATTGTTTTAGAAAGTAACATATTATAATCTTAGACGGCTTTCGTTATTATAAAAACATAAAACAATCTACTATGATTGACAGATGGAGTGAAAATAGATAACAATCTGTATTGTAAAACGACATCATAACATAACTTTTTTCCATCACTTTAACAACATAATTATTGAACATATATCACTTTTTTATATAACATCCACAAATTACGTGTGTTTGTGTTGTACTAATGAAAAGAGGGTTCCCATTTTACTAGCTAGTAACAGTATCATATAGGTCCATGCATGTATTAGCCAATCTTCGTGGGATGAACTTTTTGAATA